>VUQH01083199.1:0-11992 GCA_015106775.1 Etroplus canarensis
TTTTTTTTTTTTTTTTATTTATATTATTTTTTTTTTTTTTTTTTTTTTTTTTTTACAAATCCTTGCCAAAGAAGCTAAGATTTCCTTTACTAAAGCAATAAAAGGGCAAAACATCCAAGGGGGTTGAATACTTTTTATAGGTATTGTATTTCTAGCAACACCCCTGTTTTTAACAAAACAAACTGTTGGTTAATTTGAATATGAGAGTAAAACACTAACTCCGGCCCACTTCCAGGCATTACAACAGAACAGAAATTCAATGTATTTGGCATCTGTTTGTGGATTACACAAGTCGTCAGTATGAAATTATCAACAAACATTTCTATAGAAATAAACATAGCAACAGGAGCCACAGTGGTGAAATGCTTGCTTTAAATAACAGCTGTGCACAAATGACATCAATGCTACTCTTCTATTGTACGTGGTGACTATAGCACCCAGTGACTCGAACATTGAACAGGTTACGCCTATAATCAGAAGTGAGAAGCACAACCATCACAGGGTCAGACATTGATAAGGCGTTGCACAGGAAAACCTAAGAAAACACTGAAACAGGTTAAGCAGACAGGGCACTGTGGGGCAAGGCTGTAACACAACTTATGCAAATTAAAGTCAACCATGCACTTTCTGATCAAAATCTTTTTATTAGAGATCAAATTGACTGTGTACCACCTCTAGAGTTTCTTTTGACAGTTGCAAATCACTGATTGACTGAACTGCTGTGTCACCTTGCAATGAAGTTTGCCAAGGCCACTTCTCTCATTCCTCTGTCATAAGGCTTTCTTTCAGTCTTGCTTTGGGTTTTTTTTTTAATTCTACAATTTTTTCTTTATAATTACAGTATCCAAATACAGTGTACATGCTTAGGGCATGTGGTGCATCATCTGTATCACCAGTATGGCTGATACCAGTAACCAGCAATTAAATCATTCCTTTTTCCCCTTTAAAGAAACAGATAATACTAATAGTTGGATTCTAGTATTGGATTCCAGACTGGCTTTTTGTAGAAGTACTTGCCAGACCTGTTGGAAAGGAGATAATGCTTGCAGCTGTTCCAGTCCGTTAACTCGGTGCTTTCAGATGTGCTAGGACACAGAGAGGATTTGTAAGATTTGGCAGTCCTGAGGACATTTAACAATGTAGAGAAGTGAAAGTACATTTTATTGCCTTAGTAGTTTTTATGTATCTGTTGAGTGTGACCAATGATTCCCTGGTGTGAAACGTCTTGATAATCAGCGCTGCATAAACTGTGCACAATGTCAGCCATTAGCATCAATCCATCTATTTTCTTAAAAGCTTGTCCAAGAAGGTTCATTGTGGAGCGAGCCTATTCTATCTGACAAAGGGAAGGAGGCAGGCTGAACCCTGAACAGGTCACCAATCGATCACAGACACAATAACCATGTATTTAGTTATTAAATCAGGTATGGGCTCTGCCCACATATAAACATTGTACAACATTGTAATATCTACATGTAGGAAGCTGTGTCAGGTTTCACAAAAGGCGGACCCAAAGAGCAGACTTAGACCCAGGTCCAACCAGCTCCAACCCCACCCATTATGCACCTGAAACTCAAAGTAATGAGTAACCCAACCTGACCCCCAGAGAAGGGGAGAGTGAGTGAGAGAGCAGAGAGAGAAAGATGACTCCCAGACAGGCAGGCAGGGAAGCATGACAATCTGTTATATATCCAATACTGATATGTCTTATGTTTTTTCATCCACCGTTGCATCTTTTCCAGACAAATTATTGTAAGAATTATGAACGAATTACACGACAAGTACTCTAAGACATTTAAAAGATCAATGTGTAAGATTTTAAGTTGATTGGAAATTGAGTCTATAATACATATTTGTGCTTTTTATATTGTAAAATCATTCTAGAATAATAATCATTGTCTTTTTGTTCACTTACAAAAAGACACATACATTGTTAGTGGGTCACATTCCATATGAGTTACCATGTTGGGCCACCTTATTTCTACAGTAGCTTAGAAAGAACCAATAAAGGAGGATGCTATCACAATGCAGAAGTTATCTTTACTCCTCAACCATAATCTATTACTTTTGAGGGATAAAAATGTAACTTCTAATTCTGAAATCTTATTTAATTCCATTTTCAATACTTAATTAAATACATTCCATACATTACATTATATCTACATACATGAAACTCTGGACTAGAAATACTTTTGGATGCAGTTGTGGAAGACAGCCTCCTTAGGTTCTTGACATGTTTGGAAAGGGAGGGGTGAGGACAGGTACTCAGTCATCGAAATCTGCAGTTTCACCAGTAGATGACACTAAATATCACACGCTGGTCTTTTAAATTGTTTGTCTATGGAGACAGTGGGATGTCTTTTTAATTCCTTTTCTATATGTGGGACAATTTACCTTTCTGTGTTCATGCTGCACTACTCTGGTCAGATGGTGACAAACAGGGTAAAAATGACAGGGTGATTCTCAGAGTGCTGATAAACAACCAATGATACATGTTTGCTAAATCTTTTTTTTTAACTCTTTTTTATTTGGAGACAAAAAATACCAAGTAGGTGTTATCAAGGAGGAAATCTTGACTCTTCGGTAGGGAATTATAAATGTCACCAGCAAAAAGTTTTACCTTGTGCAGTGAACTTGCAAAAAAATAATTATAACATTTTCGGGTGCCCTGGTTTGAAGTTGACACCTGCCATGTTTCCACTTAATTGCATCAGAGAATAGTAATTTATTAAAATAAAAGAGCCACATAAAGAAGAACTGTGACTGTTTACCAATAACCATTTCATGGAGGAGTGACGGACATGTATACATGAGCACTTAGTGCTTATGACTGCAGTTTCAGCATTCACCTTGACGTCAATGGGGAATTCAGTATCCACCTGAAAACCTTTGGGAAATGAGTAAAACCTTTGATCTTCTGCATTTTATTATTGTACATTTATCACTATTCTGAGCACGAGATTCTGACCTTAACTTTGATGTTTTGGTGAATCAAGTCTTTACCTGTTTCAGACATACAGAACTTCAAAGATAATGCAATCATTACATTCGTGAAAAAAGTATCAAATAATTTTTATAATATTTTTTATAGAAGAAGGCCAAGCATAGCAAAAGAACCTGTACAGCTCCTCCACACCCCAAACTTACTTGCTGTCATCATTGCAATAATGTAAGCCTCCCACTCTTTCTGTGCCAACAAATCATATGCTCCTCTGAAAAAAACACATGCCACTAGAACAAATGAATAAAACACTCACAAGGAAATTAAAAAAAATTATTACAATTTTATTTTTAATTAGAATATGTCTCAAGCTTGGACAGAAAAAGAAAGGCTACAGGGAAACTTCACTTTGTGTGTCAGAGACTGTTTGGCTGTGAAAGCCAGAGCAAGAAAGAAAGAGATAAGTGTGTTTAAACCTGCAGAGCTGCAGACAGGAACAATCAGTTTGAAACATTCTGCTATAAGAGGTCATTACCAACAACTTTTTGTGAAAACAGCTAGGTGTGTGAGTTGGTGTGTGGATGCATCCTTCAGTACTAATTTTCCAATTTTTATGCACATTTGGATAAATTTCTAACTATAACACTGTGCAGGATCAGTCAGTAGCTTCAGTGCTGAGACATGGTTAGAAAGAAAATAACTCTGATAAAGTGTTTTAGGGACTTTGTGATAAGGGTGTGTTGCTTCAGGTATCACTGAAATAATTAGCCCTGTTCTCATAATAAATCAATGAATGTTAAGGCTTGTCAGTCCAAAATACATTACACTGGTTTATTTACTATCAGTTTGTTTTTTTTTTAAATAACTTAGCATCTTTCTGCAGCTTGTAGCTTACTACACACTATCCTGACCCCATCATAAACAAGACGGTAATTATTAGACAGTTCAGTGAAAATTTCTTTAAGATTCTTTCAAAAATATTTATGCATGACCATTCAAGCATTGTTATCCTTGGGTAAATATGAAAAGTATAAATGTAGCTGGATGGATTAATCCACATCAGCAATCTAAGATTTTACGTCAGATGCTTTTCCTGACACAACCTTCCATGGTGAGAGCGGCTTGTCTCCCCACCTGGAATTGAAACAGGGACCTTTCACTTGTAAAGTGAATGCGCAAACCACTACACTACAAAAAGTAGCATATGGTTAAATTTAGCCCACCAACACATACATCCACACATGCATACATACATGTAATGCATCCAGCACACACTTTCCTTTCCCAGATGTGTAGTTATAAACCAGTAGTTGTTTTTATTGCTACCTGCAGCTTCCTCTGCTTACAGCATTTCTAAAGTAACTCAGTCTCTCATGTTAAACTAATTATAGCACAACAGTTTAATAATAATAATAATAATAATAATAATAAAAGGTTTAAGAAGTGAATTACACAGTTTTTGTGCTTCTGCTACATTTACATGTTATTTTTGGAAGAGTGACATATATGATGATAGTGATGGCAAAATCAAAACAGTGTTTCGGTACGTACCGAAACCTATGTGGAACTTTTGATTCGAAGCACTTTTTTCGAGGTCTGTGTCAAGCAGAAGATGTCACATAACTGTTCCATTTTGCGTTCCATTACGTCGCCAGCTGTTTCAAAACATCTCCGCTGTTTGGCTCCACTTCTGAATTGAACTTCAGAGAAACACATTTGAATAAATGGTGAACTTGTTATTTTGTTTCAATAGGTGAAAAGGTAAAAAGGTGAATTCAGTCTGAAATTCCTCATTCCTGTTCAAAATGATAACACGTAGAGAACTCACTGAAAAGGAAAGAGTCTGCATTAAAGCACTTCATGATGCTGGATGATCTTTCTCGTTTTTATGACAGCTGGTCTGATAAATTTATTAAGCACTGTATGTGAATGACTATTATTTGTCATGTCCTTGCCTGGTTGGTGGCTGATTCACCATCCGACACGTGTAAAAGATTTAAAAGCTTTTCTAAACTGCAGTTTATTAGCAAAATCTTGTCTCATTTACCTGAGTTTCTTGTACTGAGCTTGGTTTTGGATTTTGGAATTGTACTGAAATGGACGTGAGTAGAAAGCATCCCAGCTCAGCTGTCTGGGATCACTTTGAGCTTCTTGAAGAGAAGAAAGTTAAATGTATGCACTGTATGCAACATCTGGTGTTTTGTAATTATACAACAAAAATGTGGAGTATGTGCACGGCACAGGATTTGAAGGCATGTACAAATATGAATTAGCTTTTAAAAAATTGCAAAAAATGATAAAGCAGTACAGCAGTGCAGTGTTGAAACTCTAGCATTACTGTACATTGTTGCACTGTGTGGGTTTGTGTATTCGATGGTATATTATTTACGGATGATGTAAATGTTTATATTAGGCAGTATCACCAGTTACATGATGCATTGAACAGGATTATAGCTTTATAAGTATTTGCTTCTTCCCGCTCCTTTCAAACAAGTTATGATCAAGGTTCTCGTGTGCGAATTCATAGTAAGATACTTTGATAGACATCGTTTGTTTATTATATTATTACGATGGCTTTTTGTAAATTTCATGTTTTGCATTTTGTGTTATTTTATTTATCTTCTAAATAAAGAATTCATTCATATAAATGTACAGAAGCACCCCCTACAGATACTGACTGATTAAAATAAACAATCCTTCCATACAAATAATACTATAAACCAACACAAAAAGTCACAAGAGACATGAAAACATCCCACTATTTATTGAGGGTAAACATTTAAAATCACATTTATTTGGCCACCAGATGTCACTGTGCTGAGATGTTTCGAGTGTTCCAAAAGATCGACTCTTTTTCCGAATCAGTGTTCCAAATGTTTCAATCACTCGAATTTTCCATTTCCACCATCGCTAGGAAGCATGAAACAGGGAAACGAGGAAACAGAACTCTCTCTAGAAACATCTAGAAACAACATCTAAGAAGCAACACGGAACTGAAAGGTGGCAGAGCATAAATGAACACTAACTAACGACTAATGAGCAAACAAGAAACAGGAGGGAGAGGAACACAGGTGGCAACAATCAAGGGCAAGAAAGTAAACCGACCATAATGCCAGACTAGACTGGTTACAAAGTAAAACAGGAAACTGAATATTACACAGAGAACATGACACAAGAATAAACTTGACGAAAGACAGGAACACAGCAGGAGAATCTCTGGAGAACTAAATACTGAGTATAACCAAAGCAAACAAGATACAATTAGAGATAATGATGAAAAATACAGAAGCCCAGAAGAACTAAGAAACTCAAACACCTACAAAAGCACAAAACCATTATATTATGTAAGCATGTAAAAGTGAGTACTGATAGCAGGGTTGGCTGCATATCTGTTTTGGTGGCTCTACCACTCACTTTTCTCACTTTGTTGTGAGCAAAGACTGATCTGGCAGTAATTTAGGAACCTTATTATTCAAGGCCTTCTGATAATTGCTTTTAAGGATTGAACAACTTTCCAAAGAAACCAGTCTGTTTTGGTTTATGTACATTCTGAAAACAGAGGGGTGTACTATTAAGCTAGTACAACAAAACCATGCTCTCTGCCTTAGTTGGCTTGACAAGACCTAAAACCCCTGTCAGAGATAATGGGTGTCATACTGGTGGAAAAAATTTGTGCAGACTTTCTGCATCAGGCTCTGTGCACACCTTAAAAAGGGGTGTTTTTGAATCATTTGACGTTACCTCTTGTGAACACAGGTAAGTCAATCAAACATAACATTACAAACAGTATGTGCAAGTTTAGCATGCCACAGTTCAATCCCCGCTTTCACTTAGTACCATTCAGCCAGCTGTGCCTCTTAACGCCAATGGGCCTATTTATTTGCTACAATTGGAGACAGGGTTTCTAAAAGGAATTGGAAAACTCCATCCCACTCTGGCCTTAACCTGGAGGAGAATAACACTGACCCCCATTCTCCCTCCAGAGAAGGGAGGAGAATTGGGTACTTGGAGGTGCGTAGGCCTTGCTTTGGATAAAGTTCTCATGGCTTGCCAGGACCAGTTGTTCCCTGATATGACCCTGCACCTGCATCCACAAGAACCCCATCAGCCCTTAAAAGAGACGGTGGGGTGCGAAATTGCTTTGGGATGGAGGCAGGAGGGTACCTTAGGAGACCTGTGCACAGGCCATGGGGTTGTAATGAGGGACTACCTCAGTTACCCACCCCCACTGAGTAGATCAAGTGAGAGTGCCTTTATCAGACTGACAAAAATGACTTGGCTCTGTAATGGGCTTTATGCCTTCATGGAAGCAGGTTCTAACTTGTGATTGATGCAGTAAATGACAGTCAGGTTAGGGTTCATGTTTTTGCACGAGTGTAGTTGCTTACAAAGCCAACAAATTGTGTACACAATATTTCTTTAGAGATGCCCTTCATAGCAAATATTTCTAACTGCAGAATGTCATAGATAGCAGCCCTGGTGAATAACTGCAATTTAACAAGATGAAGTAAGCAACTGCAGAACTCACCTTTGTAGGAGATTCTGATGTAGATGATCAGCATGTTTGCATCTGCAGGAATATTTCTAGGATTTTTTTCTTTTGAGGCTCCTATGAAATCTCTCAGTCTGAAAGCATTCAATTTCTTCTTTTATTTAGCTAGTGATGAGTTTAATGCAGAAACTTCAGTGATTTATGGAATAAAGAAAAGTTGGAATGGCACAGGATGTGGATCATCCCCACTTATGCAGTCTATTAAAAAAATCTAACATAAACACACCATCCTCTGAGCAGAGGCTAAATGTAGTGTGATGTGTGCATTTTTATGTGTGTCATGCTACCACAAAACCACAAGCAATCATGGGGGTGTTCAGAAGTTCTCCGTTCCATTACTGTATGTGGCTCTGTGGACTTTAATCAGTTGCCTATGCTAGTCTGTACATGGTAAGTTCATAACACTGTGTGATACTGAGCACTTGGGTTTGGGGGGTAGGTTAGTATCATTGCCCTTTGCTCCCTGCTGAGTTGAGCTTGGCATTATTATTATTAGTTTTATTATTATTAGTATTAGTGTTATAGGAATACTTGTGTACTTATGTGTCAGTGCTTATGTTTCAGTTGAGGGTTAAATTAAAAATGAAGTGGGGTTTTAATTCTTCACAGAGCTACGTTTATTACATTACTTCAGTGGATTACTGCAATGTCAGCACTGAACTGTGACACTGGAGATATATCATGGATTGTGGATTCTGAGCCAAAATCTATATTGTCACATGCATTTGATTTGCCAACATTGTGCGCTGATATAAGATGTTAACAATGAAGTGCTGCAAAACTTTGTCCAGATTGAACTTTGTTGCTGGATGAACATGCATTTTTTTTTCTCCTTGGTCATGCACATTTTTATCAGCTGCCAGCATGGATGAGGGCACCAGGTTTGCTGTTGTTGTTTTCTTTAGTTTTCCTTATTAAGGAAAATGGAATAATAAAAAGAGGGGTTTTCAAGAGAAATTTCAGCACAGTCAGATTAATGCACAGAAGAACAAATTGAAAGAAGATTGAAGAAAAATGTATTTAGAGGGATACACAGTGAGAGAATTCATACTAACAAGAATCATACAGAAGCTACTGCAAAGCTTCAGAGCACTTAAAGCCTACAAGCTCGCTGCTCCCTTTTCTCACATATTCATGCCCGAGGAGACAATTTTCATATCAGGACTGAGTAGACCAAATGTTCTCATACTCTATATCACTTTTCTTCATATCATACGCAATGTACTAAAGTCATATCAAGTACTACTTCCTGTCATTTTTGTATTTAAAATGTAATATCTCACAGTCAGGGAGCCCCAAAGCCAACTATTTTAAGACTAGCTGCCTGTGTCTGTAGTGGGGCTGCAAATAAAATAGAAGAGAAATGGGGGAACTGGGGGACTGTCCATAAACAGTAACTGTAATTCCTAAACAGTGGAAACAGTCATTTTGTTAAAACTCTTGAATTAAAGCTGAAAGTCTGCACTTTGATCACATTTTAACAGTTTGAAAAATAGAATGTTGTAGGTCATTTGCATGCTAAAAGTCTCTTACACTGAGGTCAAAGCCACCATCACTTCACTTCTTTGGTGGAGTTC
The DNA here is from genome assembly GCA_015106775.1 of Etroplus canarensis. NCBI lineage: Eukaryota > Metazoa > Chordata > Actinopteri > Cichliformes > Cichlidae > Etroplus > Etroplus canarensis. Next base: position 9,071 of record VUQH01083199.1, read on the forward strand.
TTCAATTCATGAAAAGGAAAAATGTGCAGATTTCAAAAGTCTTTTAGCTAATTAAATCTAAGTATGGTTCATGGCAAAGGACCCTTTGATTTTTTTAAGGAATTTTAGTTTTTTCTGTTGGTGTTTGTTGTTTCTTGCACATTTTCCTATCCAACAGGGCCTTATTCCTATTTACATATTTATTCATCTGTCAGTACACTGCTTTGCTCTCAGTATTTTGAAAGGTAATCTTGTAAAGAGATACAGGAACTTTAAAATATGTGTTTGTGTCTTTACAAAAACAGGCATTATCATGCAGAGATTGGACATCTAGAGTTCTGTTTCTTATAGGTGTCTGCTAGTGGATCTAGCCCTTGCACACACAAGAAGCCTCACCTCAGTTTCCTTTTGAGACTAAAAATGGGTTAGTGGGCAGTCCAGACTCATGTCATCAAAGCAGCACTTTTCATCTATCCGGGTTCAACTTTTTTCACAACACATGTTCTTTCCTTACGAATATATTATGAACACCATCCCTATGTTTTATATGGGAAGTGAAAACAAATCTTACTCTGTTCATGTTCCTACTAACCACTGTCTCCTCAGCAGGGCCTGATATGGAGACCTAGTTCAGTCCTTTTGTTCAAAGTTCCCCTCTGGGTTATCATGGAGGACACTATAAAACAGGTAATGGCTAAAGGCTCTAGCTTTTCTTGTTTCCATGGCAAACATACCTGCTCTGCATTACTCTGAATGGTGAAAATAGATTGACACGCTGATAACTATTGGTTACAAACTGCAGTTCACCTCACCTCTCTCAAAGTTCAGCAGAATTATTTTAATTTCTGTTCAACAAATCAACAGTGGAGAGCCCATTCACCTGCCGTGATCAGCCAGGATCTATAATGTATTCACCAAAAATTCAACAAAAAAAAAACAGATGGCTACCAATTTCAAGGAAGATTACTATTAAGAAGTTCAAATTAATTACTGACATTTTTTGAACAAATACCAGTTTTAGTGTCAAAAGCAGAATGTGTTTCTATGCGAGCATCATAAATTTGGCTCATAGCTGTTGTAAAATGTTTTATTCAGCCTGAGTACCAATAAAGCATTTAAATCTATTACTTTCTTATTTTTCCCACTTGGATTAGACCTTAGACATGCAGCTCATTTCAGAATCTGGCCTTTAAAACTGACATCTGGTAACATTCAGTCTTTTCCTCTTATGAAGAGGTATTATATCAGCGTGTGTCTCTGTTGTGCATTTTCCACTGCCTAGTCTGAAAATATAATTGAACCAAAGGGGGAAAAATACAGGACAAAATGCTCTGAAGCACACTGATTAATGCACCTCTTAAACTGTGCAAAAAAAAGGTATTTTGACACTGTTTCTTCATTAAAAAATATGAACATATGAAGCAAACAATTTTGAGCTACATTTACACTGCAGGTCCTGATGCTCAGCAGATTTTTTGAGTGGTTGTTCCCATTAGAATTTAAATACGATCCCCATCATACACCAGTGTGAACAGCCTATGGCCCTGAAGAGACTCGCATGCGCAGAAAAAGACTTGATGCTGTACAGGAGCACGCTGTGTTTAAGGAAACAACTATGGAATGTACACGTCATTATATTTGTATCAATTTTCAAGTTGTGCAGTTGGAGCCAAAAAAATTATAACCAAATAATGAAGGGAAGAAGACTGAGAAAAAAAATACAATTGTGAACAAATTTTAACGATGGTACTTTCTTTACTGACTAGCTCCATCAACAGTGCCTGCCATGTTTGTTTCGTCCACTGGTGACATTTGAGATTGCCATGTCCTAATTCCTCTGGTGCAGAATTGCAACATCTGTTTCATGACTGTTCAGACTGAGATTGCTTTGAAAAATACATGATTTAGGACCACATATAAAAGTGGCCTGGGTCTGATTTGAAAATATCAGATTTATGTGCTGTTCAGACTGTCATAAAAAATCAGATTCGGGTCACATATGGGCAAAAAAGTTAGCTTTGGACCACTTTTTCCTGCAGTGTGAACGTAACATTATAATGTTACGTTCTGACCAGGTGTTCTCACTGGACGATCAGCTAAACAAGAATTCAGATTGATTCGATAATAAATCCACAATCCTAACACCATGCCATTACCTAGAAAAGATAAAATTACTGTAAGTACAAACATTTGTGAAGTGTGACCAAAGAGAACACAGCATTCTATAATACATCATGACAGAAACAAGCTAAATTAATATAGGCCTTTCTTAAGGTACAGTAATCATTAAAATAGAAAAAAGCGTAAGCATACAGATTAATACAATAAACATCTGTCAAGAGTAACAAATTGCACAGAAAAAAAATCAGCTCTTCATTTATGCCAAAAGGGTTCACTGGGTTTAAAGTTTAAATCAATTTTATGACACTAACAATTAGAGAATCTGACATGAGATTTTGTTTAGCACAGCCCATGGTTGAAGTATACTGCTCATAAAATCAAAGGAACACTTTTTAATCAAAGTATAGCATCAATTCAATGAAACTCCTAGGATATTAATCTGATCAGTTAATTCCCAAGTATGTGGGGAGAGTTGCGTCAGGAAGGCCATCCAGCGTAAAATCTTTGCCAAATCAAATATGCGGATTCATAATACAGTTTCCATACAGATTGTTCGCGGCCCAGGTTAACGATGACCACCTCCTTTGTTGTTAGCCAACAACTATGCTACTGTTGGCCGAAGACAAAGACGGAGGACAGGGGGAAGGCAGGAGGCAGAGAGAGAAAAGGAAAGGTAGGAGGGTCGAGGTGAGAGTAGGGACTTTAAATGTAGGGACTATGACTGGTAACGGGAGAGAACTGGCTAATATAATGGAGAGAAGGAAGGTCGATATATTATGTGTGCAAGAAACCAGGTGGAGGGGAAGCAAGACTAGGAATATC
>VUQH01083200.1:0-10061 GCA_015106775.1 Etroplus canarensis
AAACAAAAATTATGAAAACAAGTAGGATTTGGATGCATTTTAATTGTCTTGATAACACAAAGGCAGAATGTAAAATTATTATTTTTACTGTAAAGGGTGATTAATAAGAAAGCACATTTAACATTAGAAGCTGTGATTCTTACTTTCAAATCCTTCAGTGCAAATGATGTATCAAGTAATTTAAGTGATATATGTGTACACCTACATATTATGAGTCAAAAGAGCTCAAAATTTGACTGAATTATAAAAGGTATAAGTGTTAACATGAAGAGGCGTTTGGGAGCCGAAAGAGCCGGCACTTCTTGGTGAGCTGAGCTAAAAGAGGCAGCTCTCTAAAAAAAAAAAAAGAGCCAAAATTCCCATCGCTATTGGCTCATCTTCCACCATCAGTATTACCTTAAAAAGCAACCTAACAAGCAGGCCCACATAGAATCTGCTGCACAGGTGCAGAATTTCCACAGATTCTGGCAGATTTTGAAGACGCTTGGCAAATGTTTGCCATTTCCGCCTCTCTTGCACAGGTGTGTGTGTCTGTGACTTTGATCGATGTGAAAAGGTTGTCCGGAAATCTTCATGATGAAATTAAAAGTATTGCATTCAAAAGCTCAAGTCACTTGATATTTATTCCAGCCTATTGTAGTGTTGAGAAGATTTAGTTTGATTTATTGTTTTATATAAATCAACCTGTTTGCTCAGGAAACAGTTATTACAATGTAACAAGCAAAAAACATTCTGCAGAATTCTGCTGATTTTCCCCTTGGATCACTGCAGAAAACTGTGAAAATATCTACATATTCCATCTTAGCCTGCCAATTAGTTGGATGAGCTAGTGTCCCTGTAGTATAGTGCTTTGCGCATTCATGTTACAAGTGAAAGGTCCTTGGTTTGATTTCAGGTGGGGATACAAGCACCTCTCACCATGGAGGGTTGTGTCAGGAAGGGAATCCAGCATAAAACATCTGCCAATTTATTGATGCAAATAAATCTGCTGTGGTGACCCTTTGGGCAGACTGCAAGGGTGCAGCTGAAGGTACATATATAATTAGTTGGATGATCCATTGTAGTGTCTAAGAATGATTCACAATGGATAATCATAGATTTCAATATAATGCATCTATTTTAGGGTGGGCCCTTTAATTAGTTAATGAAACCTGAGGCAAAGAGTCAGTCATGATTGCCAGAATTTTCCAAAGTAAGTTAAAGATCATTTTGTAGTAAAGCAGACACAGGGAGAAACATACGCAACATTTTTTCAGTTTCTTAGTCCACCAAATGATCAAGCAGTGAAAGTGGCATCATTCAGTACAGACAATTCAACATCAGGCTACTCCTCCATACACCAGTGCAAGAAGCAAACTGGTCTGAGGTTTGCTTCTACATTTAAGTTTTCAAGTTCATACAAACCCTCGCTTTATTGTGCAGACTCAACACAGGGTGTCAGGTAGGCTGCCCCCGAATGAAGAGTCTGTTGGTTCAGTGTAAAGGCAGCCACCCTGTTCAAGCCATGTTTAGAATGATGAGTCTTATTGTGAAGTCCATACACATAGATGGAGCTCAAAAATGATTTGCCAATGTGTACTATGTTTTGTCGATGTTGGATGTCAGAAAATATTAATAAATTGCCTTACTATTATTACTTCTATTGCTATTATTATTTTAAGGGTCTAAACTCACCAGTGTCACATAGTATTGGATGAAATTGACCAAGAAGTGCGAGAAGTTAAACAGGTGCATGCCAATAGTAAAGTGGTATTATATTCTGTCAGTCTTGCTTGATTGATTTGCACATCCCTGCTTTGTAGTATATCAGTAAGGTTACACAAGTTAAACATCTGTGCTCTCAGTTCTGTATTTGTTTGGTTGTAGTCACTCTGTTGTGGCATTTAATGGCTTTGTGAGGGAGGGTTTTTGCAGAGTGGAGATTCATTAAAGACTGTAATAGGTCTTGATGATGTTTGGTTAACCTCCAGGCTTTTTTGTGATAATTACAGAAATCCTTAAGACTAAACAACGTGAAACATTTCCAATCTTTTTGAACATAGAAGCTGTTAATTTCAAAAATACAGTGTAAATACTTCAGTATATGCCATTATTTCCTTTTTTGTGTATATTTTCAGCATTGTGTTCCTCCCTGATGCTCCTAATCTTGTTTGTTTCTAATTTAAGTTCAGTATCTCGCCTTGTTGCAGATAGATGGGTCGGCAGCTTTGAGCTGGCTCCCCTTCCAGGCCTGTTAAAAACCGATGATTAATGTGCACTAAAGCGCCTTGGAAAAAGAATTAGGAGTAAAAATCACACAACTGCGCAACATAAACATGACAGAATTATAACAGTAAAGTTGTATTTTCTTGCTGGTCGTAGATAAACCCACTGATAATACTGATATACTGTGGAAAATATAATCACGTATAATATGTAGCTGTTCTCTGTAACAGCAGAGGTTTCCTGAAAGACCTGAAACCTCTGGATTAAAGGATGTACTTCTAAGAACCAGGGCACATGGTAAACCTCATTGATGCCTATATTTGGTTCTACCCCTGTGTGAAAAAGTTTGGCTTGGATAGGAATGTTTGAGCAGGAAATAAAGCATGAACTCGGCTAGCTTGTTTTCTCCTCTGTTTGTGGCCCTGCCTCTCTGTGTATCTGTTAGAAAGTGAAGGATTGGCTGGCTTTGAAACAGGCCCTCCGTGCGGGAGACCGCAAGTTTGATCCTCAAAAGAGAGTGCTTGCAGAGCAAATTTACACCTCTCATTTTTGCAAATGAGGGTACCAGGATTTTGTAAAGCTGCCAATATTGCATGCTGATCAGTAATATCTGTGAACTGGGACATTTTGTGCCAAAAGTATGCCAAAGATTCATATATTTCTCTCATCACCCTGGTGGGAATCCATGGAGGAAAATATCTTAAAAATGACATTATTTAGTAGACCCACTGTTCTGCAACCCACACTAATAATATAATTTAGTTATCTCTCAAGGTAAGGTGAGGGACCACATTACTTAGTGGTCTGAAATTGATTGGTTTATATTTGATTTTGTTTTTCTTTTCTGGAACAATTACTAAAATATTTGACTGCATCAGTTGGGCACATAAACTTCTAAATGTACAGCCCACCCAACGTAATAACAAGAACTAGACATGGAATTACTGTTCCTAAACATAACTCATTACAATGCAGCAGCAACACAAGGATAAAAGCCACTGTGCTTTTTCTGTATTAGAAGTGACTGCTGCTTCTCACTGTTCTGGATTACATTGCCTTTGGAAAACAACAGCTTTATTCATTTTAACTTCCATGTTAAGAATTCCTGTCACATGATACCAGTGAACTGCATGAACATACTTATGTTTACCGGTCTGACTGGTGCGTGATGCTTAAGTCAAAGCTAAGCCAGCATAAAAAACATCTGACACGGACAAGCCCGGCTTTCTCTTCAACCATTTTTATTGATTTGTCACTTAATTCGTGCTGAGTGGCGAAGCGACTCCACTCTTCTTTTCTTTTGAATTCCTACTTTATCATTTATACTGCTTCGACACTGCTACAATCAATGCTTGCGTCAGCTCTAAAGTAATAAAAACCTGTTCCAGAGGTAGTGCTGAATTTCCCCCCTCCACCCGATTTGCATCAGAAGACAAAGCACAGATCAGGTATTCACCAGTACGCAGAGTGACGTATGTTGTTGCACATTTCCTCGAGGTGATGCTGCTCATGACTTCAGGTTGAGAAAGAAGGGGCAGGCTGTACTCTTTGCTTGTGATAGTGATCAGTTAGTGACAAATTAATTTGCTTGCATAACACACATAAAGGGCAAAGAATCCTGTTGTGCTACTTTACTTTTTTAAAAACTGATTTTGAGTCAGCTTACCAGCACAGACAGTTGAGTACTCCTGAGCCAACGTGTTTGTCTGTGTTACATGATTGGATTTAATAAAAACTAAACTTCTTTGAACAGTTTCTTTTGCCATATTGTGGGGGGAATTGGCGTTTAAAATGCTCTTTAATTGAAATTGAAATTGAATCTTAGGCGCAACAAACTCTGCATTAGGAGCTTGGAGAAGTGGCGCTAGAGGACGTCAGGAGACTGTGGTTTATGTCCCTTTTTGGAGGTTTTGCTTTTTACTTCGCCTGCAGGCATTAAAGCTTCTTGGCACTTTCCCCAAGGGCTTGCCACAGCGGTTGAATCTGCTTGTGATTTGGCACCAATTTTCCACTGGATGCCCTTCCAGATGCCAAGTGATGCCTTTACAAGCGTCCATATGTGGCAAGTTGGGAGTGACAGGCCTGTGTCCGGTGCGTAAAGATGAAAGGAGTCGAGAAACACCAGCACTTTTAACACAAAGGCAGCATTTGATGCCCTGGGAATAAGAATCGGCTTCTCATAAAAGTAATGCAAGGCCTTCATCCCCTCATCCACTGTTGAAGCCATGTTATGTAACTTTCTATGTACGCATTCACTCACGATTAAGAAATCTATAGAAAGACGTGTAACAGTTAATGTATGTGACACTAATAAATTCCTTTGTTCAGACTTTGGTGTGTGTGTGTGTGTGTGTGTGTGTGGCACAGCTGGGCAGCCATGGTCCAGGAATGCCGGAATCATCACTTCCTCTGTGTGTGCGTGGGTTCTTATCCTATTGTTTTACACTGGTGTAGCAGAGGAAGACTGTGGAGCAGTGGGCTGCAGTGCAACACATACACACAAAGTTAGAAGAATGTATCATCACCTGCGTAGACACACGAGCACAGATGGCTGTGGTCACTGTTGAAGTTGCTGGCCCACAACCATCCTGTTTTTGTCTCTGTTCCTTCAGTTGTTTGCTCACTGAGGTGGAATATAAAGATCTCAGCCTGCATACTCTATAACAAAGTGAGGTTCCTGAAGTCATCTTGGGCCTTACATTGAAATTTTTAGTTACCATACTGTATAAAATATGTGCTGTGCCACTAGTGCAGTGACCTATAGATAACTTGTTTATAGACTGAGTAATGATACAGTGCAGTGACAAGGAACAAAACCAGATGTACCAGTAATAAAAGCATTGTCACTTTGCTTTCAGGCAGCATACCATTTAGCTTGCTTTCTATGTTAAAGTAGTTATATACTTTCATCATCCTCAAGTATGTAAGGATCAGATTAACGTAAATTTTGAGTGTGTACTTGAGACTCCTGAGTAGACATCCACATACCGGTCAATTAGTTGTGGCAAATCTGTGCTGCCGCTACTCTGCAAGGGTGCCAGCTGTGCATGGGCAAGAAAACCAAAATGGATGCTGAATTTAAGAATCTGTAAATTCATTGCCAGCCACATCTTTAAAAAAGACTTAAAAATCCCTAAAACTTTTTTGGAGTGAAATTAACCAGATTTTCAGAAAAGAAGAAAATTTGTGTTGGTAGAGACAAGCCCACTGTACATGGATGGAGAGCATCCTCCAGTTGGACTAGAAAGTAGTATGATAATGCCAACTAAGCATCTGTGAGGCGTCAGTAGGTGTTAATCCTGGCCTTGATGTTGGTGAAAAATGCTAAGATTAAAAGTCTGTTAATAAGGATTTAACAGTGCCTGCAGTCAGGTAGGGATCACATTAAACCCTTTCTAACACAGTTTTGTTCAGTTCTTTGTGTGGCTACAAGTCTCTGCAGGGTCTTTAATTGAAAATGAACTGGATTCTCTATGCTGTTTCTATGTCTGACTTCCTGCCCTCCTCATTTTCTGCTGTAGCTTGAGGTGGAGCTGGTGCTATTTTGGGAAACTTCTGAAATCCACAGTAGCCTGTCTGGTGGAACTAGTAAGTGTGGTCTTGAGTGGGTGCAATCACCTATATGTATTCCAGGGGTTAGTATGTGATCAAATATGTTCACTGTAGACATGCACTATATGGGCATGAGTACAGGGTCACACCTCTTAATCGCTGAATTCAGATGTTTCGTTCAGTCTTATTGCCACGTGTGTAAAATCAAGCACCTACTCATGCAGTCTGCATTTACAAATGCTTGTCATAGAATGGGTTGCTCTGAAGAGCTCACTCATTTTGTGCATGGTACTGTAATGGGATTCCACTATTGCAGGAAGTCAGTTTGTGAATTTTTTCCCTCCTAGATATTCCACAAGAAAATTTAAGTATTGCAAAGTGGAAGTATTTAGGGACTACAGCAACTCAGCCATATTGTTCAGCTGTAGCATCCTCTCCAGCTTCCTCCTGTGTTTGTCTTTGGCCACCCTAGTTGCTGACTTTAGTTCTCTTTCAATTATTATCAGTTCTTCCCAGCTCCAGATCTTCTTATTGAGGAATGCTTTGATGTCCTTTGGCACTCAAGTTTTGTTGTTTGGGTAACACACAGTTTTTGATGGGATTATGGCATGAGTGTAAAAAATCAATATAGTCTGTGATTAATTCTGTGAGCCCATCGATGTCCTCTCCCTGCAGCTCTCAGAATACTTGCCGGTCATCCACCATCAGTGTCTGACCTTACAAGTGCTCTTCTGGAGAAATGAGTGAAAATTCCCATACACAAATTGCAAAATCTTGTAGAAAGCCTTCCCAGAGAAGTGGAAGCTGTTACATTTGCTGAGGGGCAATCAACTCCATTTATACTACTGCTCAAACATTTGAGATCACTTGCAAATTTCATTGTTTTCCAAAGAAAAACACATTTCCAATTAATTCACAAATAATTTTATCCTTTCCACAATCTTTTGTCCATTTCATAAACAATTAAAATGAATCTGATGATTTTTTAAAAATGGTCTACATTTTTACATTGAGGCCTATTATTAGCAGCTGTCAGTCCTTTGAATCAGTCTCTTGGTATGACTGCTAATGCAAGTTAATCATTTTATGAGGCTAGTTGATCATTAGAAAACCCTTTTGCAATTGTGCTGCATAGCTGAAAACCGCTGTACTAATAAGGGAGCCTAAAAGGAGCATGGCATTCTTTAGGTTCATTTAGTATCTGAATCATCAGCAGTTGTTTGTTTACAGGCTTAAAATGGCCAGAGGGGGAAACATCTGCCAGCAGCAACATTAAGGACGTGACTAAAGGATGCTGGACTTCATGGCAGAATTGCCAAGAAAAAGCCATACCTCAGACTAGCCAATAAAATGGAAAGACTGATATGGGCAAAAGAGTACAAACACTGGACATTGGAAGAAGGTGGTGTGGACAGATGAGTCCAAGTTGGACGTTTTCACATCAAGAAAGGAACATTTGTGAAATGCAGAACAGATGAAAAGATGGAAGAAGTGCTTAATACCATCAGCCAAACATGGTGGAGGCAGCGTGATGGTCTGGGGGTGCTTTGGAAGTGGTAAAACAGGAGATTTATACAGAGTGGAAGGAAAACTATCACACGATTTTACAGCGTCATGCCATACCCTGTGGACAGCACTTGATTGGGGCCAATTTTATCCTACAACAGGATAATGACCCCAAAGACACTTCCAAAATGTGTCAGCAGTATTTAAAGAATAAATAGTAAGCCAGATTTCTGACTATAATGGAGTGGCCCTCACAGTCTCTAGATCTAAACCCTATAGAGCTGATGTGGGTGCAGCTTGACCGTATGGTACAGAGGAAGCCGATCCACCTTATGGGAGATGCTCCAGGAAGCCTGGGGTGAAATCTCATCAGATTACCTTGAAAAATTGACAGCTAGAATGCCTAAGGTCTGTCAGGCTGTAATTGCTGCACAAAAGGTGTTTTTTTTAAATGAAGGCATGGTTTGAAGAACACATTCATCATTTCTATTTAAATCATTTTTTTCTAGCTCTGACAATGCCAGCATGTCCCATTCATTCACTTTGTTTCCTATTCAGACTAATTTCAAGTGTTTTCATGGAAACAGGAGAATTTCCAAGTGAGCCTAAACTTTTGAGCAGTAGTGTAAATGGATGGATTTAGAATGGGATGACACAAAAGCTCCTGTAGGTGGCCCAATATTTCTGTCCATATAGAACACTTCAAGTATTATTTTTAGTGGTTATAATGGAGATATAAGAAGACGGCTTCCCTTCTTTTAGGGAGTACAGAGTTAAAACTGCATTGTCTAAATGTTTTCGCACTGATGAATTCAGAGCTGTTGTGAAACATTTTACATTTATTGCTCCATACAGGCTGTCAAAATTGACAAGATAGTCTCCTGTTCAAAGCAATTTAACTATGTAAACAAATGGCCGGGCCAGTGTTGTTGACAATATCTTGAGCAAGGGTGTAACCAGCTATTTGGAGTTCAGTAAAACCATGTTAATACAGGTTCACACACAGTCCTATGGCTTGGAGTCACTCCTTTTTTTTTAACATTATATGAGTAATTAATCTGCAAGGATAAGCTTTGGGTTTGCACAATCTACACAGTGGCTGGTATGGCACTGTAGTTTAGTTCAGTACAAAAGAAAATATGCTGTGACACATGAAGAAGTCTAGCTGGGCCTTTCCCTGCAAAGCAGTACATTTCCAGTACTGTGCTGCTGTATTTGAACTGAAAAAATCCACTCAGCAGGTTTAACTCTTCTGAACTAGTCAATCATAACATTTAACAAATTAATTCCTTATTAATTTTTTTTTTGTTGCTAGATTTGACTTGTGTAGATCTTGTTTGGTTTTTTTTGGTTTCGTTTACTGTTTGTATTCTTTTATGCCATTTTAATAGTTGATGCCATTGTAGATGAGGGCTAGCCTTCAAGGATTTTGAAGTCTAAATAAATGAATTCAAAACAAAAATGGAACTACCTCTCCATATTTGGTTGCCAGTTCCTTTGCTTAACTGTGACAGAGAAACAAAAATTCAGCAATCTCTTACCACACTTGGTTGAATGTCTTTCTAATGACTTGAGAAGTAGTACAGATTGGTATTCCTGGCTACATGGTAAAATGCACTGGACTATGTAAATTTCAAGTTTTTGACCAATACATCTATTTGAATTTAGCTATATTTGTGCTGTTTGGCACCTATACTAATTGTTTTAATGACAGCAGGGGTAGTTTTACCTTCTTTAAGACTAGTATGTCACTCAAATTTATAGCTGACTCGTTTTTAGGGACTAGGAAGGCTTTACATCTGTGAGTCCTGTTTGGATCACCTTGTTGATCGTACCTCTGCCAGAGTACAGCTCTCTTTCTGAAGCTCTTCAGTAACTCTTGAGACCTTTGTAGCAGAAGTGTCAAGTCCTATTTTGAGGTTGTGTGCTCATGGGATGATACCGAGTCCTCAGACGTGACTTGCGTCAAATGCCAAATTCTTCTGGCAGGCAATGTTTATCTCTGTTTTGACTTGCTTTTAATGAGAAGACAAAAATGTAGCTGTTTTCTGACTCCATTAGTACTGCAACTGCATAAATATAATCTACATATTTTTGCGGGCATCTGTGTGGGTCAGTGTGGCAGTAGTGTGTGAGGTACATGGTATGTGGCCTCGCAGGCTGATATTAAATGTTGATGCTGCTCATATGAAGGGGAATCAGTCATATTCACATCTTCGGACTTTAAGTGGGAGACTGACTTAAAGCTTTTAGCTTTGAAACATAGACCAAAACCTTGTTTTAACACTATTCTAAAATGACATGGCTTAATTTTTTACACCTAACTATGTCTAATAGTTTCCTTAATTTAGGTGTTTTCCTTCCACTCTGATTTGATTCCAGGTGGGGGCACAAGCCCCTCTCACCATGAAGGGTTGCGTCAGGAAGGGCATTCGACGTAAAGCCCCGTCACCCCTTGACGATTTAACAAGTGTATGCTCACGTATGAAAAATTGTGCAAATCTGTACATTGATTAAATTATTGGTCAGTTTTGTATAAGTTAAGAGCATGCTGAAGTACGCTGGTATAGATTGTAGTACGGCGTGGTCGCTGGAGAATTTTGAGCATACACAAAATTCCCTATGTATGCCAGCATATGGCTCATACGTCCTGCATACTGCATGAAATACGTCAAGATAATGTCTAGCATACCCAAAACATATTAATAACCTATGAGTAACATGTTTTTAACCTATAAGTAAAATATATATAACTTACCTTCAACACATTTTGACGTTTGTAGACGTATTTGACGTGT
>VUQH01083202.1:0-10816 GCA_015106775.1 Etroplus canarensis
AGGCTCAGCTTCTCAGTGAGCTTCTGAGGGATTATTGTGTTGAATGCTGAGCTGAAGTCTATGAACAACATTCGTACATAAGTGTCCTTGCAGTCCAGGTGTGTGAGGGCCAGATGAAGGGTTGTGGTGATGGCATTGTCTGTAGAGCGATTAGAGTGATATGCAAATTGCAAGGGGTCCAGAGAGGATGAAAGTTGTGATTTGACGTGCCTCATAACTAGCCTCTCGAAGCATTTCATCACGACTGGTGTGAGTGCGATGGGATGATAGTCATTGAGGCAGGAAACCGTAGACTTCTTGGGCACAAGGATGATGGTTGTTGTTTTGAGGCACGTTGGGATGATGGAGCTGCTCAGCGAGATGTTGAAGATGTCAGTGAAGACATCTGCTAGTTGCTCTGCACACTCCCTGAGCACTCCGCCAGGAATGTTGTCTGGTCCAGCAGACTTCCGTGGGTTGACCCTGCACAGAGTTTTCCTCACGTCAGCTGTGGTGAGGCAGAGCACCTGGTCATCAGGAGGAGGGATGACCTTCCTCGCTGTTGTGGTGTTTTGTGCCTTGAACCGAGTGTAGAAGTCATTCAGCACATCTGGGAGGGAGGCGTCACTGTCCCAAGCAGATAATGTTGTCCTGTAGTTGGTGATCGCCTGGATGCCCTGCCACATGCGCTGGGAGTCTCCGGTGTTCTGGAAGTGGCCGTGGATTCTCTGGGTGCGTGCGCGCTTCACCTCTCTGATGGCTCGGGACAGTTTGGCCCTAGCTGTTTTTAAGGCCGCCCTGTCTCCTGCTTTGATGTTGAGTCTCTTGACTTCAGAAGAGCACACACTTTTGCAGTCATCCACGGTCCATCAGGGTGGGCATTCTGCAGTTCGCTAATAGCTCCATAGGCTCACACTGAGCCTTCTTAGCATTAGCACTGGGAGGAATGTACACTCCAATAATGAGAGCGGTGGTGAATTCCCGGGGTAAATAAAAAGGTCTGCATCTAACAGTCACGAACTCCACTACCGATGAGCAGTTGCTAGACACAAGCACAGAGTCCTTACACCATTCCGTGTTGATGTAAACACACACACCGCCACTGCCAATGCCTGCTCCAGTGAGCAGACATTGGATAAGATGATGGAGGGTAGCGCCGGCTGGCTAGGGTTTGTTTTTAGCCTAGCGTGGACACCCGCGCTTCCACTTCCTCGAGAACCTCTTGCGGTGTCGTCTCTTTCGGCCACCAGCATCAGGCGATGCCGCAGCCTGAAGGTCTGGTCCACAGAGCAAGCCGAGGTCCTGGAGTTTGCAGAGAAGTACATTGTCCTGCAGGTTAGTGGATGCATGATCTCTTACTGTAGCTGGAGTATGGTCTGGCAGTTGTAAACATGGACACCTCTGGCTTTGATGTCCATGCACTTGAGAATCGGGCTAGACAAGGATAATTATACCGATATTAAGGTATAATTACGAGGATATAAGCACCGTGTTTGGCTCCGGAGTGGCCGCTGCGTGCTACTGCCGCACCGCCATCTTACATCACTGAACAGACATCATAATTCTGCACTGGAGGTGGCGAGACGCGGTAAGATCAAATGTAAACAATGGACAAAATAAGCATGACACTGTTGATGGAGCTATTATTATTATTATTATTATTATTATTATTATTGTTGTTGGGCTTTTGTTTATTTTATTTAGAAGGACAAAACAGTGTTGTTATATCCCTACTACTAGTTAAGTAATAGGATTTGAAGTTCTTGTTCAGTGTGATTTTTCATGGAATTGCTTTCAACTCTATATTTATTTCTGGTAGATTTTTTTGATTTCCCATGCATTCCTGCCTACTCTCCTGGCTCCTTGCCACATCATGGTCTGATGGAAAGAGTGCCTTTACTAAAAAAAATCTTTCACTATAATAACCAATACTAACATCTTTTTTTTCTGCTCTTATGACTGTAATAAAACCCTGTATTTTGAGTGTCAGTAAGGCAAAAGAAGAGACATTGATATAAACAGTTTAATTTAATTGTAAGAAAAACAGGAAGCACACACATTTTGATTTAATTGATAATAAAGGAGTTGCTATTGAGGATGGCAAACATTAAATAGTGACCATGGATACACTTCTTCTGTGCACACAGTAAGTAAAATATGTGTGTGCATGCACCCATTTACAATCATACATGCACCCTGCAAGTAAATGAGTAAAAAGCTCTTTCTTTTCTTAATTTGTCAATAAAGCTTTTTGACCTTGTGGCAGCAAACAGTAATGTAGCAGAGAAGTATCAAATAGAATAATAATAAACTGCCCCACTCTGCAGCACTCAGGAAACTCAGCAGGTAGGCACTGAATTCACAAACATACTTGTGTAAAATAGTAGCCCAACTCCTCCAAATTGTCTTTTAAAAAGTATGAAATTGTTTGGTTTTTTTACCTATCATTTAAAATCCAAAACCAAAAGCTCTCCAGAGTATAATATGAAGCAAGTTCAACATAGTCAGGATTTCTTTGTGTTAGTTGGTTTGACAAAACCTAAAACTTCAGTTGGAGATAATGGGTCACACGAATGGAATTATCAGCTTTCTTTATCAACCCAAGCTTTCTGCTACAAGATCTTTGTGCGTTCAAATTAAAGGGGGCATTTTATGCATCGTTTGACTTTTCTTCCATTCAAAATTGATCAGCTGAGCACCACCGACTCAAATCAAAGGCATTATGGGAGGAACAGATGATCACTATCATCAAGGACCTCAAAATATAATATGCAATGTTGCAGAAAATCACTGATCTTGGAAGACATAACCATTTATTTTACTGCTTAATTTTTTATCATCAAAATAGTACAGCATGGTAAAATAAATATATTTATTTGAGGTAATATGTTTATTTAACAGGTCAGTGTTCACTCTGTGCTGCTGTTTATTTCTAACATGACAGCTGCCCTTTAGAGTTCTGAATCTTTAATGTGATACATTTAAACATTACAGGTTACTCAGTGTGTTCCGTGCTGATCCTCTCCCATACCCTCCCAAAGGAGATGTAAAAATCACTTTAGTTTGTTGTTAGATTAAATTGAAGTTCATTTTACTGCTTGAATATTGTCAGTGACTATAAATATGACTGATCAGTTCACTGATCTGAATTCAAATAGCTAATCAGGACCAAACAGATAAAAAGTTGAACATTTTCTGCATCACCATCTGAATACATGTGAACTCCGATGACAATGCAACACACTGTGTGTTACCATTGTAAGGTTAGTACTGGGAGGCATTCAGTGATATTAGAAAGATATGATATTGCATAGATGAAATGTTTTCCTACAGCAGAGCGTTGTTGCGGTTGTCAGTGTGGAGTCTCAGTGACCATTAAATTAAGATGTTATTACCTCCAGTTATGTTTTGTCAGTGTTGGTTTGTCTGTTTGTTTGTTTGTGTGCAAAATAACGCAAAAAGTTATGAACAGATTTGGCTAAAAAAATTTTTTTATGGATTTCGCTTCATAAAAGGAAGAGGTTATTAAATTTTGGGAAGAATCCGGTGATGGGATCATGAGGCATAAGGCATACAGTGCCAAAATAACCTGAATGTGGTCCAAGATGCATACATGATAATGTTCTTCATTTGTTTATGTCTGTAATATTGTTTGTATTGCCTTTACATAGACAGTGGAACTCATTTTCCTTTATTTATTTCAGCATATTTCTGTTGTGCTAGCCTGTTTACTTGTGGACACTAGGATGAGAGACTTTGAAGAGACTGAGAGATGTATATTGTGAACCTTTAATGTTTTCATTTTCTTTTAGTTTACATAGTGCCTGGCAAAGAGAGGAGAAAGAGAATCAAAATAAATCTTCAAAGACATCTGTATGATGCATGGCCATTATTTCACTGGACCTATGTAGCTACATGACCCTTAATAAAGCCATAAAGTCCTTTAAACAAACAAAGTCCATGAAATACAAAATCAGGCATGAAACACAGGGAGCTGCAACACACACTGACAGAAGAAGGCAACATCTACATGAACATATGATGCAACTGAGAGCTAAGGAGAGCAGGGGTATTAATAGACACAGGCTAATAACTAATGGGGAACAGGAGAGAGTGGAGCATAGGTGACAACAGTCAGAGGATAACAAGACTAGGGAGGAAGTAAAATTAAGCACAAGACATGAGAAATAATGGCAACCAAAACAGAACAGGAAGTGAGAAACAGTCATACTGAGAATCCAAACACGAGACTGAACTTGACATATGAACTTGAACACAATAGATTAAGACTAAGGAGACAGAGAGGAAACTAATGACAAACTAAACATGGACAGGGGCTAGAACTGAGGCTCAAATGCAGAGAATACAATAAACAGTGCATAAACGCTAAGAAGCTCAGAACCATAATCAATACTCAAAAAACATACAAAAGTATAAGGCAAAAACCCAGGGTCATCAAGGTGAAACAGGAACTATACAAAGGACAGAACTTATAGAGACTCAAAGATAACATGTAAAGAAAACACAGGAGAAGCTGGAATAATAGAACCAAAACCCAAGACTCCATGAAATTAAGACCGAGATGAACAATGAGGAGAAAGAAAACCAAAACATCTTAGAAACTAACAAAAACTAAAATGCCAAAGCCAAAAAAAATTCACATATTATGACAAGAGTCTTTAAAGCACTCGATGTATACTTTAAAATAATCAGCGAAAATGTGGTGCTTCCAACCATTTTTAAACAGAAACAGAGCTGAACATCACCTGCTCCCAACCAGCAGAAGTTACTCTGGTGATATAGCCAGCTTGAAAGAGAGCCACCTTTGTGACACTGAAAAATCTGGCCAACACATCAGCCTTGCAATGCCACTGGACAAAACTCCCAAGGACATTCTACCCCAGGCCTTTAAAGCCTCTAAGCCCCTCCTACTGAACCAAACCATGCCAGCTTTTAATTAAATAACTCACATAACTAAGATTTGAATGCAAAAAATAAGATGAAGACATTTCAAATACCATTCCTAAAATTTTTAGAAAGTACTACAGCTGCAAAATTAATCATCATTCATAATGTTTAAATACTATATGTAGAAATGCTTCTAATCTCCCCTTGATTTTCCCATGCACTTGGTAAACCAAATCAGTACTGTAAACAAGGTTGAAATATTTTACTTGCTGTTTGATAGCCTGGCTGCTCCTCCCTGAGCCTGGTTCTGCCAGAGGTCACTTCCTGTTAAAAGGGTGTTGTTCCTTTTCACCATTGCTAAGTCCTTGCTCGTAAGGAATCGTCAGATTTTTGGGATTTCTCTCTAATATTGTAGGGCCTTTACCTTTCAAGAAAAAGAACCTTGAGGTAACTGTTGCTGTGAATTAGTGCTATATAAATTAAACTGAACTGAATTGTTGACAGTATCACAGTTTTTAATGGTGGAGTATGGTAAGGACTCAAATTCAGATGTGGGAGGCAAAAGATGTAGGCACAAAATTCATTAAATACAGTAACGAGAACTCAAATACAACTAGGACAAAGGCTCTGGAAACCAAGTCAATGAAAACAAAACCTAAATAGTAAAAGAAAAGAACAAGAGAATCCTGGAGCAACTGAACATATTATACAATTAACAAGAATTCCAGATTCCAAATCTCAAAGCCCCAGGTTCACTCAGAAACCCCAACAGACAGCTCAGGCTTCTATGAGAAGGAGAAGTGAAGAATTTGACTTTAATAATCAACTTTTCTTGCATTAATGTTTATAAAACCTCCTGTTTAACAACTTTTTCTTGCCAACATAGGTCAGGAAGACAATTGTACATGTATATCACATCAACTCCCTAGTGCAGGGATATTCCACTTTCAGCTTGCTTTGCCCCCAGGCTACTTTTGCAAAATGAAAAGAGAACAGGGGCTAAGTAATTAACCAACATTATATATCAGCTAAAATGAATAAAGAATAAAAGTCCGTAAGTTATCTTTCTTCTAATGATTTATTTCAGATAAATTCTTTTCTTTTTCACCCATTAGGGGTTGCCACAGTGGGTTAGGGGTTGCCTCAGTTTCACCCTATTCCTTGAATCCTCCTCCCTCACTACATCCATGAACTTTCTCTGTGGTCTTCCTCTTCTCCTCATGCCCGGCAGCTCCATCTTCAACATCCTTTGTCTAATATATTCACTATCCCTCACCTGCACATATCCAAACTCTGACTTTGTCTCCAAACTTCTCAACCTGAGCTGTCCTTCTGATGTACTCATTTCTAATCCTCTCCATCCTGGTCACTCCCAGGAAAAATCTCAATATTTTCAACTCTGCCACCTCCAGCTCTGCTTCCTGTCTTTTTGTCAGTGCCACAATCTCCAAACCCTACATCATAGCAGGTCTCAATACTGTCTTGTAAACCTTCCCTTTCACTCTTGCTGCTATCTTTCTGTCACAAATCACCCCTGACACTCATTTCCACCTACTCCACCTTGCCTGCACTCTCTTCTTCACCTCTCTTTTGCACTGTCTGGTGCTTTGAATGGTTGACCCAAGATATTTAAACTCATCCACCTTCACCACCTCTATTTCTTGCATCTTCACCATTCCATCTGCCTCCCTCTCATTCACACAAATGTATTCAGAATCAGAATCAGAATGCTTTGTTAATCCCCTGAGGGAAATTTCTTGTGTTACAGGCACTCCGTTCAGCATACATAAATATCAAGAGAATAAACAGCGAGAAAATGTAGAGCCCCAAATACGCAGTCGAAAGGTGTAAGTCCAGATCTTAGGGGGGCTTAGGAGCTATACATTATAATGGACAAGAGTGACTGGGGTCACAATCAGTAAATGCATAGTTATTACACAGTAAAAATTGCAGTTCTTACATAGTAATAAATACACTTTTATTTAGTACCCAGTTATTATTGCAGTCAGTGTTGCAGTTTATTATCTACACATCTGTCTTGATTCTACTGACTTTTATTCCTCTTATCCAGTGCATACCTCCACCTTATCAGGCCCTCTTCCACCTGGTCCCAACTCTCACTACAGATCACAATGTCATCTGCAAACATCATAGTCCATGGAAACTTCTGCAACCTTTCCATCGCCATTTCAAACAAGAAGGGGCTCCAAGCTGATCCCTGATGTAATCCTACCCCCACCTTGAACCCATCTGTCATTCCTACCACACACCTCACTACTATCTCACTGTCCTCATACATCCTGCACCACCTTCACATACTTCTCTGCCATTACATTTAAGGTCTCTACTCTCACCTCCACCCTCTTGCTTTTCCTTCTCTCTCTCAGCCTCCTAACACACCTTCCCCCTCTCCTCTTCCTTTGTTTTGGGCCAACAGTAGCATATAGTTTCTGCTAGCACCCTGCCGGCTAACCTCAACGCATATGGTCATTGTTAACCCGGACCCCCTGTATAGAAATTGTATTAAAATACTATATTTCAGTATTGATTAGAACAGTATTATACTGGGGTGATCCATCATATACACCTGGAAGGAAACTGAATGTAAAATAATAACCAATATGCACATACAGGCAGTTCTGGCAGACAAAAAATTTACAAGATTTCATTGGTAGTACAGAAAATCCAGTTGTAAAATCTACACTAGGGGTCTGGAAAATGGTAATAAAAGAAAATTATTGTGAAAATGATATAAAAGTACTGAAATGGTGTACATATGACTTGGAATTTACACCAAATTAAATTAACTCCAGATTTAAATACTGGATAGAAAAAGGCATCACAACAATGCATGGCATCATAAAGGAAAATTAAATTATGAGCTTTAAAACCTTAAAAGAAACATTCTCTCTAGAGAATTAAGATTTTTACAGATTCCTTGAACTAAGAAACTAATAATCAAAACATTAAAAATCAGATAACATAATTGGTGAGGTCCTTTATCTGACTTTTTATAAATGCATATAAATCAGATATTAAGAAAGGTGTAATCTAACAAGTCTATAAAATTCTCAGCTATTTTAAAAACCATTCCACAAAGTATATAAAAGAAAGACAGAAGAAAGAGGGAGGTCTGGTGATCACAGAAGATGAGTGGCAAAAGATTTCGTTCTTCTCCCAGTGAAGATGTTAGTGAACTTCTATTCTGCCATCATCAAATCCATCCTCACATCTTCCATCACAGTCTGGTTTGCTGCAGCAATGGCCAGTGAGAAGGCCAAGCTGCAGTGCATCATCCATTCTGCTGAGAAGGTGATTGGCTGCAGCCTCCCATCTCTCCGGGTGCTGTGCGTCTCCAGGACCCGGAAACAAGCAGCCAGGATAGACGTCTACAAAGTCATACAAAACATCTTAAGCACTTATTTACCCTTTGCTTTCAAGTCCATGCTTTTAGGATTCATCCCTTCAGATATAAAGGATATCGATAAATATTTATTTGATGTACTGCTCTCTGTAGTAAAAAGGCTGTGACTAAAAAGTGGTTGACACAGGATCCACAAACACTAAACAGCTGGATTGCTATAACCCTGGAGATCTATAAGATGGAAAAGATAACCTTTTCTATAATTTAGAGATTAGGAAGGTAATAAAACACTGTGGAAAATGGGCTCAATAAGTGAAATCCAAAAGACCAGATACTGTTGTGATACATCATTGATGGAAATGTTCTTTTCTGAAGTTTTCTTTGTATTTTCTAGAATATATACAACATTTTATTTATTGTTTGCTGTTACATATGTTTTTGCTTTAATGTCTCTCTCTGGATGTAGATAGCTTAAATCTGTATATATATTCATATATACATACAGGTTTGTTTGTTTAGTTTTAAAATATAAAAAAGAAAAAAAGTGTTCATTAAGTGATTGCAGACAGGTAAAACTGGATTTCAAACTGAATAATAGCACACAGACTTTATTCTATTTTTTGTTCTCACTTGAGTTCTGGAACCAATTAAGTTGTCAAATGATGTATATTTTTATGTGCATAACTTCAATAAACACTAAAATTTAAAAAAAAGTATTTTGAATTCACATATTTGATTTGGCAAAGATTTAATGCTGGATGCCCTCCCTAATGCAACCCTCCCCATTTACCAAGACTTGGAACTGGCACTAGAAGTACACTGGCTTGAGTGGTTAGGGGTTTTATGATAAATTATATATTTTATTGTATTCACTAGTTTCAGCTGGATTCAGTTACATTTGATTAGTTTATACAATGTTTTATAAAACTTGAAACATAGTAGGAACTACTGCTGCCTATTTGTTTCTTTTTTTAAGAATCTTGCAGTCTCCTGGTATCATCATCATTGTCATTATCATCATGACATGAGTGGGCCTTTTTTATAGTGGGTTATTCTACTGTCAGGTGTGCAGAGAATACAAAACATTTTAATGTCATCATAACTGAAATAAATTGGGTCTATTTGAACAAAAATGATAAATATAATATTAAAATCTAGACATTAAACATTCAGCACAGGCTGCCAGGAGTTGTTCATGCCTGTTATGTTTTTAAGTGAGTTAATTGCAACCTTTCAATATCGCTATTTAACACCTGGAGCTGTGAAGTGTGTCCTTGAATTAAAATTCATTTTGATTTACCCTGTCAATCTTTGGGCTGGAATTATGCAGGAAAAAACATCCATTAGCCTTGAATGACATGCTAGAAGACGGCACAGCCAGAGCCCTGTACTACAAAGCAAGTACAACATACTCAGGATATCTTTCTGTTATGGGGGTTCACTTAACCAAACACTGGCTATCAGCGGTCTCACAAAGGCAGTTATGAACTTGATAAATTAACCCAGGGTTTATCAATCCAGTTACAAGCACATTCATATGAAAGAGGTGGCGTTGGCAGCATCTGACTGATTCAAAAGAATGAAAAAGTCTACGGGCAGAGGAGAAGCTGATTTTACAAAAGAAGATGAAACTATACTATTGGAAAAATATGAAGTGGTTAAACACAGACAGGCTGAAATCAACACAGGCACTACAGATAAAACAGCAGTAGGAGTATCTGCAACAGGTAAAAAACTGTACAGTAGTTTAGTTTTAAAAGTGCTGTATGAATGTGTGAGTGATTAAAGCACTGGAAAAGATCTACTGTGTTATTAGAGTTAGTCTACTAGAAGCCAGTAAGGAAAGTTGTCTAAAAATTCTCACAGCTCTGTCCTTAAGACAGGGGAGAATCTGACAGATTCCAGTCATTGTTCCATTAAATTCAAGTTTAAATGTGTGTGAGACAGTTTTAGTTTTGATTCTCATGCGGCCCTGCGGTGTTTAACAATCTGGGTGCAAGTAAAGAATAAACATAAAAATTAAATTCAAATGTAGGTTTTAGTGTTTATGCAGATTTCATTTAGACTGTAAATTAGATAAGTAAAAATAGGCGCCCTGTTTTAGGACCATATGGTGAGGCTTATAGAACAATAAAACTGTTCAGAAATCAGGAATAAAATAAAAGTTCCTATAACTTCCAAAGTTGATTCTGTTCATCTGGACGTAAAGTTTCCGCGGGAGAAACGTTTCATCACTCATCCAAGTGACTTCTTCAGTCTCAACTGACTGCAGGTCTCCCCAACCTTATAAACAGTACATTTGCATAATGACCGGAGCTGACATCAAGGTCCGTTGATCAAGGCCCACAAAAATCAAAGGCCACTGATCATAGGCCATGAGTACCATCCACAAAGAGTTGGGGAATGGCTGCAATCACAGCGTTGTAAGATGGCGAAAGATGTACCCTTAGGCCCCCTCCTCGATTCAGAGACGGTCTTTCCCTTTTCACGTATATGGCCTCCTTGACTCCCCGCTCAAACCAGCGTTCCTCCCTATCCAGGATGTGTACATCTTCATCATTGAAA
>VUQH01083204.1:0-13393 GCA_015106775.1 Etroplus canarensis
TGCTGCTGAGAAGCATCCCCAGAGCATGATGCTGCCTCCACCATGTTTCACAGTGGAGATGGTGGGTTTGTGGTGATGTGCAGTGTTTGGTGTTCACCACGCATAACCTCTAGTCTGATGGTCAAAAAGCTCAGTTTTTGTCTCATCAGACCAAAGAACCTTCTTCCAGTTGACCTTGGAGTCTCCCACATGCCTTTGGGTGAATTCCAGGAGTGATTTCATATGAGCTTTCTTCAGCAGTGTCTTTCTCTTTGCCACTCTCCCACACAGCTTGGACTGGTGAAGAACCCGGGCAACAGTTGCTGTATGTACAGTCTCTCCATCTGAGCCACTGAAGCTTTGAACTCCTTCAGAGTGGTCATAGGTGTCTTGGTGTCCTCCCTCACCAGTCTTCTTCTTGCCCACTCACTCACTTTGTGAAGATCTCCAGCTCTAGACAGATTTAGACAAGTGTCCTACTCCTTCCATTTCTTAATGATAGATTTGGCTGAACTCTGTGGGATGTGCATTGAGTGTGAAATCTTTTTGTAGCATCTCCTGACTTCTACTTTTCAAGGATCTTTTCTCTGAGTTGCTTGGAGTGTTGTCCAGTTGTAGCAGGAATACTGATGAACCAGAGACTGTGCAGAAATTAGGTTAATTTGAGTTTTGTGCCTACAAACCTCTATAGAAACACATGAAACACCCTCAGACGACCCACTTCTTCCCACCTAAACACGCCTTGGCAACAGATGTGCCTTGTATTGTGTGTGTACAATCAGAGGCAGTGGGTTGAGAAATTGTACTCTCTTCAGGGGGCTCGCAGAAGTCATGGGAAATGTGATTTATATCAAATCAGCCTTTTTTGCTAAGAGATCAGGTGTCTTTTCCTGCACCTTATTTCTGTGTTGTCAGCATTTGTGGTGCATGATGGGCTTTCTTCTCCATCCATTTCATTCATTTATCCATTTTCTCTTTACCATGATTCCCCATTATTCAACCCCAGATGCTGTTTCTCTCACAGAAGTGAGTTCATTTCCTTTCAGCACTTGAATATGACTTAGTCTGTGGACTGGTCAGGTGACTTAAGTGTTTATTATACTGTAAGGATCTTCATTTTTAGTGAAAAAGTCTGACTTAATGAAAGAATTTATTATGCAGTGAAGTCTAATATCTAATATGGTCCTAAAGAGATATATTTAAATGTAGTAGTACAATTATTTTCCATCCCATCTTTTGGTGTGGAAGAAATTGACTGGCCTTCACAGAGCCCTGACCTCAGCCCCATCCAACACCTTTGGGACAGGGCCACATTTCCCACTGTGTAGCATGGCCTCTTCTTCTAACAGCAATCCGTAAATGTCTTGGGATTGACGAGACCAGCTGTTGGATCTTTGAGAGAGGAATGTTGTCCCATTCTTGTCTGATATATGATTCCAGTTGCTCAGCTGTCCTGGGTCTTCTTTGTGGTATTTGGTGGTTAGTGGTCTGGACTGCAGGTGGACTCTTCTGCTATGAAACCATACATTTGTAATAGCTGCAGTATGCAGGTTGGTATTGTCCTGCCGAAATATGCAAGACCCTACCTGAAAAAGTTGCCTGGAGGGAAGCAAATGTTGCTCTAAAACCTGTATATATCTCTCAGCATTGATGGTGTCTCTCCAGATGTGAAAGTTGCCAGTACCATAGGCACTAATGCTCCTCCATACCATCAGAGGTTTAGACTTTTGAAATGAGCACTGATAACAAGCCGGATGATCTCGCTCCTCTTTCATCGAGAGGACACGGGATCCACGATCCCCAAAAAATAACGGTAAATTGTGACTCGTCTGACCACAGAACAATGACACCCCAACCCTAGAACAGTGTTGGGTGACACTAACCCTCGAGCAAGTTTGTGTTCTAGGGTTAAATGAGCTTTGGCCCAGAGGGGACAGTGGTGCTCGCGGCTCACACATGGCTTCTCCTTTGCATGACAGAGCTTTAACCTGCGTGTGTGGATGGCACGGCCCACTCTGCTCACAGACAGGGGTTTCTGGAAGTGTTCCTGAGCCCGTGCAGTGATTTCCATGACGGAATCATGTCTGTGTGCAATGCAGCGCCACCTGAGGGCCTGAAGATCAGCCTCCAGTTTTGGTTTTTCAGCCGTGTCCCTTTGTCACAGAGATGTCTCCAGATCTTTTGATGATGCTATGGAGTGTAGATGACGGAATATTCAAAGAATTCCAAATTTTCCCTCTCTAAGGCGCTAAAGTCCTCTTTTTGAACAGTTAGACTGATTAGTGGCGACGTGTTCCTCCAGTCCAAACTTTTTTTGAGATGCGTTTCTGCCATCAAATTTAAGATGAGCTCGTGTTTTTCCTGAAATAGTAAAATGTCTCAATGTGACCATTTGATGCGTTTTTGATGTTCTTTGCAGATAAAATATCAGTTTATGAGGTTTGGAAATCATTGCATTGTGTTCTTAATTTGTATTTTACGCAGCGTTCCGACCTTTTTGGGGCAGTAGAATGGGACGTCATGGAATGTGCAGGTGGCCCAGTGCTTCGTCCGTACAGTGTGTACCAACGATGTCCGTAATGTGTTACAGAAAACTTCCCGCTGTATGCCGCCACTTTTTCAGATGCTTCTAAACTCTGGCTCAAGTGTTTTTGCGCAGATTCCCACTGGGTGCCACGGTCCACATTAGGACGTCCAACCAAGCGCCTAGCGGTGCCGCGTGGCGGTCAAACGAAACGAAATTCTTCTTGTTGCGTGCTCAGATTTGAACTGTAAATAGCGAGCCCTGGCTCAGTCGAAATTTGAGTTTAAGCAGTTTTTGTTTGTTTGTTTGTGTGGATTTTAAATTTCAGACATGCATGGAAGAGAGCCTGGAGCAGGTTTATGCCTCAGGATTTATCAGAACATGCAGAGCAGAGAATTTGTCCGTGCTGGGACTGCTCTGCTGGCGGCAGGGTGGCTTTTTACAGTGGTTTCATGTTTGTTTAATCAAAGGAAAAAAATAAATAAATAATGGCACCGACTTTACTTTGTTATACTGTGAGATCTGAAATAATTAAACTTAATTCCAGCATCAAGTGGCAGCCTAAACGGTCGCTCCATGTCTCTGTTCAAGTGTCTTAATTCAGCCTTTAATTAGGCCTTTGAGATTACAGTTAGACAGCGGAGGCTGGGAGCAGCTGAAATTCTCTCTTTGTGTGTTGAACCTTGCGTGTGAAGCTCTCAGATGATTGCAGTTTTCAGCACAAGCCTCAAAACCAAAACAGCACTTTTCTGTCTGCCTTCTATTTTCCTCCCTCCGTCCCCCGTTCTTATTCTTTAAGTGCCACTGGTAAAATCAGCGCGAGCAGACGAACGCAGGTTCCTCCCGCCGGTGTCCTTTGTGCGCCTTTGTTGGCTGCCAACTAAATCAATATTGTATGAGCAGCGGGGTGACCGGAGCCTGCGCTAACACACCTGTGATTTGTCTATTATCTCAAGTCTTAAAAGCCACTTTTTTTTTTTTTTTCCCGTTATCTTCCAGACCCTTCCAGGTCGGCGTGCATCTCTGAAAAAGCTTTCTGTTTCTGTGACGGGTCAATCTAATTTAAAGCGATAGATTGAAAATGCAGTTTTGTCGTTGTTCCTGTCTCTCCGGTCAGCATCTGCGTTTTTCAAGTTGCAGAACGTCAATTTTACTTTGCAGCCTCCTGACATTTCAGAGCCCCGCTGCGCAGCCGTGTCTCGGTGCCGCTTGGCGTGCGTGTGTGCGTTCCCAAAAATCTAAATACTCGGAGCGGCGTTTCTGCGCGCTGCTTTGTTATTGCTCCGTGCAAGCGATCGAATCGAGCGCTCCTGCCGGGCAGGGAGACGAGAAGAAGGAGGAATAGAAGCGGTTGTTTTCCTCTCATTATCTGTCGGCGCCTTGGCTTTACCTTGACCTGAGCTCACCACTGTTTTATTACAGGGCCTGTCTCTGAGCCAATTGGAAAGAATAAGAGCAAAGCACAAAGTCAATTCAGCTGGAAGAACGCGGCTTTGTGTGGATGTGGACCCGCGCGCACACACACACACACACACACACACCAAAGCACAAGGGTACAGAGAACGTTCTTGTTTGTCACTACCTTTAGGAGCTCCATGCAGAAGTGATTTAGTGTTTAGATTGCAGGCTTGGCTCCGTGTGAATCATCTGGCTCTTTTAATACGAGAAAACAATTAAAAAGAGTAAACTCAACCCCCCTGAAAGCCTCCCTTTTCCCTGGCTCTAATCAAAAGCAGCCCATCTACAGCAGACACACCATACAGACAGACCACCCCACAGGAGCTTTGATGACATGCCCTTCTAAATCCGTAGGATTTAAAATGGAGCTAGAACAGCTTCCACTCTTCTGGGAAGGCTTTCTGCAAGATTCTGGGGTGTTCTGGCTCGTCCCAAAGGTCTCGGATGGAGCTGAAGTCGGGGCTCGGTGCAGACCAGTCAAGGTCTTCCACGGCAAACTCGTCCAGCCATGCCTTGCTTTGTGCAGTGGAGAGCAGTCATGCCGGAACAGAAAAGGACCTTCCCGAAGCCGCTCCCAGAAAGTTGGAAGCATAGAGTTGTCCAAAATGTCTTGGTAAGCTGAAGCATAAGGACTTCCCTTCACTGGAACAAGGTGCCCAGGCCAACCCCAGAAAAACAACCCCATAGCATTAGCACTCCTCCTCCAGACTTTACAGGGAGGCAGGTAATGTTCTCCTCACATTTGCCAAACCCAGACTCATTCATCAGACGGCCAGACAGAGAACACGCCGCTCAGGAGTCCAGTGGCGGCGTGCTTTAAACCACTCCAGTTCATGCTTGTCATTGCACTTGTAAGGCTTGCACGGAGCTGCTTGGCAATGAAAACCCATATCATGAAGCTCCTGGTGCACAGTTTCTATGCTGATGTTCATGCCAGAGGACGTTTGGAACTCTGCAGTTACTGAGTGAGCAGAGGGCCGGTGACTTCTGTTGTCCTCTGCTCACTAGCATCTTCCATGTTTTGTAAAATTTGATTCAGACTCTCCTAAACTACACGTGTAAAGTGTGATCAGAAAGTTCACCAGCTGTGCCCGTCACATCAAAAACACGCAGCTGAAACCAGAAGTTTAGTTTCAGGTCATAAAACAGGCTATAAAATAAAAATCTCTCATTATTGTAGCATTTAGCAAATAGAAACAGGAGAAGTCAGTGAGAAAAAAGCTTGATGTGTCTTTTTACACAGTGTATAGAAACTTCTGGTTTCAACTGTACCTGATGTAAATTATGAGTTATCCGGTTCACAGTTGTCTTCTGTCCCATTCTCACCATGGCTCAGATGCACGTTTCCAAAGAGGAAGTGTCTCTCCACTGTGTCAAAAAGGGGCCCTTCTAGTAGAATTTCATTTTGGAGAAGAGAATGTGATCAGAGTACCTATGAAGGTCAAAAACATAAAAATAAAGAGCACGCTTTGGGTCAGGCTCCTGACCTGGCCGCCTTCAGGCGTGGCCGCTGTGGACGCTTCCATTGACGACTTCCGTCCGGCCTCTGGGTTTCTGAGTGATGATCCTCGACATGAACCCGTGCGGTGAACTTTCAGACGCTCGCATGCACGGGGTCAGAGCAGGACTTCTAGGAAGTGATATAAAAAAAAACAAACAAAAAAACTGGAGTGCTGGAAGCAGCGACACCCAAGGAGATTGCCTTGAAGTTGATAGCAACTTAATTTCAGCCAGGAAGACGTTTGCTCATCATCGGGCATGCGGACACCTTAATGTCTCCATGTGGGAAATTGACTTGCTGCACCTATTAACGCATATGGTGCGCAACATTAATGCTACTGTTGTTTGTAATTGCACTGTCAACACAATTTCATATTTGGCAATCAAAAGAGTTCTTCATTCTCGGCATGAATGACTGGAGTGACTTTGAGAACCCAACGGATTTCTAAGGTTTATTGGTCTTAAAACACTCATATATCTACTTGCTCATTGAAAGGGTCCTTGGTTGTGCCATTTCTCCTCCGCTGTTGTGAATAAATCTCCTCTCGCATAGTGGAAGGTAAAAAACACAAACTGAAGCCTCATTCTGTGTACAAATGCATGAAGAGGCTGAACTGAAAAGCTGAAAGAATGAGGATCCTACAGTCTCGGCTGAAAAGAAGGTACTTCATTTAGTGCTGCCCTTCTGCCAGAATGCCTCAGATGACATTTTTTTTCTATCACAGAATGAGGACTTTGAATTACATTGCCCATCATTTATATTATTCACTTTAACCTTCAACAACACAAGGAACAATTAGAGCAACCAATAAGCCTGTAGATGAAATAAGTAGCGGTGACCTGTTTTTGTCTCTCCGTCCAAGCAGTTCCTTTTCAAGCCTTGAGAAATGTCTCACGTTGCAGAATGAGCGATACCTGTGAAGATTAGATTGGCTCAAGGCGCATTAAGTTCAGTCTTGTCCAAGAAACAAGGGGAATCAGTTCGATCAGGGACTGAACAACTGTTAGCACAGAGTGGGAATGAGTCAGAGC
This sequence comes from Etroplus canarensis, assembly GCA_015106775.1. Classification (NCBI taxonomy): domain Eukaryota; kingdom Metazoa; phylum Chordata; class Actinopteri; order Cichliformes; family Cichlidae; genus Etroplus; species Etroplus canarensis. Next base: position 6,494 of record VUQH01083204.1, read on the forward strand.
TGCAAGATGCTTTGAGTTTCTTCCAAAGTGATGAGTGATTTGTCCTTTTCTGCTTCTTACACTTCACTTTCCTTTGTCATCACCTCGTATCCCCCTTTGCTCTCTATTTCCTTTCTTTTCCTTTTTATCTACTTTCCTTCCCCTCCCCCCCCCCACACACACACTCATTTCTTTTTACGCCTTCCCGCCTCCGACTCTCTGCATACATTTACTCACCTGGAACATCGTGAACTGCAACGTTCAAGGATTACTGTGTTTATACACAATGTGCATGCATATCTTGGTTCTGGATGCCGAGCGGCTCCATTGCGGTAGATAAAGATTAATGTCTTACTCGAAGGGCACCTCGGCGGCATTTGGACAAGTTGTGTTGGGTTCTGTTATGCCTCCACGCATTTCTGCCTCTCTCTCTCTCTCCCCCATCGCCTGTTCAACCTTTGTTTTGTCTTTGCAGCATGCAAGTGTAACAGCCACGCCAACGTGTGCCACGTCAACACGGGGAAGTGCTTCTGTACCACCAAGGGCGTCAAGGGGGATCAGTGCCAGCTGTGAGTGCGCCGTCATTTTGCCACAACGACACCCAGCTCCGGTTATGCTGGTCCTGAACTGCAGGACAGTCTTATTTAATAATACCAAAGGTGTGTGGGTACTCACTGGCCACTTTATTAGGCACACCTTGCTGGTAGCAGGTTGGACTCCTTCAGAACTGCCTTAATTATTAGTGGACTAGCTAAGACAAGGTGCTGGGTGCAGCAAAAACCAGTAAACAACGCTCATCTGGTACCAAGGGGCCCAGAGCGTGCCAAGAAAGTATCCCCCACACCATAACACCGCCACCAGCAGCCAGAAGGCAGGATGGATCCAGGCGTTGGTGCTGTTTATTGCCACATTCTGGCCCTACCATTTGAATGCTGCTGCATAAACAGAGACTCAGGCCGGGCAACGCTTTCTCTAATCTTCTGTTTTCCAATTTTGGCGAGCCTGTGCAAATTGTTCCCTGTAAACCCGAGAGCCGGCTGTGTGGGAAAATCCCAGCAGGTCAGCAGTTCCTGGAATGCTCCCGTCTGACGCCACAGACCGTGCCGGCAGGTCATCTTGCCTGTGTCTCCATGTTGCCATGCGATTGGCTGATTAAATGTTAACAAGCAGACGAAGAGGGGTGCCTAATGAAGTGGCCAGTGAGTGTATTTTTTGTGTGCGTGTGTGCTTTCCCCTGACCGCCGCAGCACTACAATATCCTAAATGGCTCGGCGGACCAACGCGCCACGAAGACGAGACCGAAAACTGCTGCGTCGGTAAATCCAGCAGACGAGGTTAGAGAGCAGAGACAGAGGGCGCTGTGGTGTTGGTGCGGTTTGCCATGTACAGCAGGCAGTATGATGAGACAAGACAACCACAGCTGGGACACATTTCGTCTCTTTTTTATGTCATGATAGAGCTCCACTGATGATCCGTGCACTGATATTTGTGTGTCTACATGAGTGCGTTGGATTTTTTTGCCTCACCTAGAAAGAGTCAGGTAGAGTGTCTTTGCCCACCTTTATCAGATATTTTCATCCCTTCATTAGATCTGCAGTATTTGTGAATGTTTCTGATTTGCAGAGCAAATCAGCATCTAGAGCGCTGATTTACAACATGAGATTTTATGATTGGTGGTGAACGTGGTTTCCATATTTCATGTCTCATTATTTCTCCTCCCTGCTGTTGCAGCTATCTTTACCTTTTCTTCTCATGCTGTTTGCGTGAAAAGCTCGCAGCTACCCGTGGACGGAGCCTTGAATCAACAAGCGCCGACTTGCCAAAGGTGTTACGTTAGTTGTTGGCACCATCCACCGTTTCTGTTCGACGCAAACGTCTGCATCTGTGATGCTGGGACTGGCTTAGCCGAGCTTCGGGAGTCATAGCCACTGCACATTATACATTTTGACCCTGACCTTAGACTTTGACCTCCCCCACTGCCCGCCTCTTGCCAGCCTCGACCTCGCCTCCAAGTGATCCCGAACCGCGGCTCTGCTCCTGACATGAACGTGCCTTTGTCTGAGGGCACGGCGGCCTGCCCCACGCACTAACAAAGGCTCTCCACGCTTCCTGTCAGGGTTAATCAGCGTCCCTGCCCTCAGAACAGATTGTACTCATACGCGAGTCTCCATGTGACCTTGAAAACGTCACCTGGACAAACAAAATTAGATTTGGCCGACGCTTCCAAATTGCATTTTATTTTTGAATCTCGGAGAATGTTTTTTTTATATATGAAAGTACGAAATACTCTGTTTTTAATGGACCTGCTGAGCAGAAGGCAGTTTTTAAATACTTATTGAAGCCCACTGAGTTGTGCCCATAAAAAGTGATCATCAGATGACACAGAAGATTTGGTTACATTCCTTAATTCTCTGTTTAGACATTTACTTCCTAATAAAACTTAATTTTATGCCACATCATATTCATATACAGCTGTAGGTGAAAGACGTTGCTTTTTCCCCACCAGTGTGCTCACTACATTTTCAAAGCGACTACCCTGCTCACATGTGTGTGTGTGTGTGTGTGTGTGAGTGAGTGTAGTGATGTGTGGAAACACAAAAGGTGTGGAGGAACTAAACCAAAGATTAGCTCTAATAGCTGATCGTTTCCTTCACACAACACAAAGCCAATTCAAGACACACAAGGAACGCAGTACGGCAGAGAACAAAACACAGGACCGAGTGGTAACTGCAAACAGGCAGGAAGGGAGCACACGTGAACGTAATGAAGGATCGCACAGGAAACAGCTAACAAATGATCATTATGGAGACAAAGAAACAGTGATACACCAATAAACTGTTCACACAGACAGCAGTGAGAGCTGTAATATGAAAAGTGCTCCAAATACTGAAAGTCAAAACGTCAGCAAGAAACAACGACGGCACCAGAATGAATATCTAATAATAAAAATACCAGAACCCTGGCGCAGACTGGAGACCATGACAACCCTGGCAATACTGTTTGCAAGCTTTTATTACGACAGTATTCTTTGATCTTTTCCTAAAGACCTCCCAGTAGTTTGCATTCTGTATTCAAGCTTCAAAATACAGAAGGTTTTATAAAACACAGATGTAGGTGGGGGGGTTTGCGAGGAGCTATGCTGGCAGTTCGACCCTGGTAGGGTCCCCCAAGGCAAACAGGTCCTGGGTGAGGAGCCAGACTAAGAGGGGTCCAAATGAAGTGCAGTGGAAAAAAAGAAAAATAAGGATTCTGTGTTCCTCGCCTGGATTGGGGTTTGGGGCTCCTGTGGCTCAGGAGGTAGAGTGGTTTGTCAGTTCAGTCCCTGACTTCTCCAGGCTACGTGCCGACATGTCCTTGGGCAAGACACTGAACCCCAAATTGCTTCAGAGTGTGATTGTGTGTGATAGCTAAATGTGCTTCAGTCATAGAAGAAAGCGCTGTGTGAATAATAATACATTTTATTTAAGGGCGCCTTTCTTGACACTCAAGGTCACCGTACAAATAAAGCAGTTAAAACAGTGAAAACATTAAACAAGTGATAAAACATACGCATAAATGGACAACGTTTGAACAGATTTTCTTCCTACAGAGAACAGAAAGCCTAAACAGATGAGCTTTTAATCTGGATTTGAAGTGTTGAAGAGAACTAATATTGCAGAGGTCTGGAGGAAATGAATTCCATAACTGGCGGGCAGAGTGGCTAAACGCTCTCCCACCCATGGTAATAAGGTGAACAGAACGAATATTCTGGTGCAGAGAAGAAGAAGATCTGAGGGTACAAGAAGGTATGGAGGTATGGAGGGGCGAGGTTGTGAATGGCCTTAAAGGTGAGAATTAATATGTTATATTGTATTCAGTAGATAACTGGCAGCCAGTGAAGGATTTGAAGAATGGGAGTGATGTGACAGGTGGATGGAAATCTTGTGATGATGTGTGCTGCTGAGTTCTGTGCAAGCTGCAGTTTGTGGAGAGTTTTCCAAGGAAGGCCAAATAAAATGGAGTTGCAGTAGTCAAGTCGTGAGGTGACAAGACTATGGACCAGTATGGCAGCGGTGTGAGGTGTCAGGAATGGATGCAAACGGTTGATATTTCAGAGATGAAAGTATACTGATCGTGTTATGCTGTTGATGTGAGAAGTGAAGGAGAGTGTACTGTCAAGGATGACACCCAGACTCTTAACCTGAGGGGCAGGAGAGGTGGACAAGTTGTCAAGAAACAGAGTGAAATTGTTGGATAACATAGATTTAGTGCCGATGAGCAGCATTTCAGTTTTATTATCATTTAATTTCAGGAAGTTGCAGCTGAACCAGGATTGTATTTCGAGGAGGCAATCAGTAAGAGATGAAGGAGGGAGGGTGGCGTTGGGTTTAGAAGAGATGTAGAGCTGGGTGTCATCGGCATAACAGTGAAAACGAACATTGTGTTTGCGAAAGATGAGACCGAGAGGGAGGATGTAAATGATGAATAGCAGTGGCCCCAGGACAGAGCCTTGGGGCACACCTGAAGTAATGGGGAGGGGGTGTGACTGGAAAGATTTTAGCAGAATAAAGTGAGCGCGATCCGAGAGATAAGATTTAAACCAGGCGAGCGGTGTGTCGGTAATACCAAGAGCAAGAAGACGGCTGAGGAGAAAGGAGTGTGAGATTGTGTCGAATGCTGCACTCAGATCAAGCAGGACGAGGAGGGATAAGAGACCAGAATCAGCTGCCAGAAGGAAGTCATTGGTAATTTTGATCAGAGCTGTTTCAGTGGAGTGAAGAGGGCGGAAACCAGACTGAAACTGTTCATATAGAGTATTGCATGAAAGATGATTATGAAGCTGTAATCTGTGTGTAATGTAAATGGGGCTTGTAGTAAAAAGCGCTTGGAGTACTCAGTTAGAGTAGAAAAGTGCTATATAAGTACCAGTCCATTTACCGAGGCCCCGCTCTGGAGCCAGGCCTGGGGGAGGGGCTTGACGGCAAGCGCCTGGTGGCTGGGTTCTTAGCCCTAAGGAGGGCCATGGGTCCACCCTTCAGTGGGTTCACCACCCACAGGAGGGATCATGAGTGCAGTGTGGATTGGGTGGCAGTCCAATCACCGGTTGGCCAAACCGGCTCTTGGGACGTGGAACGTCGCCTTTCTGGTGAGGAAGGAGCTTGAGCTGGTGCGTGAGGTTGAGAGCTACCAACTAGAAATAGTTGGGCTGCCAGGCAGGCGCAGAAGAGGAAGACCACAGAGAAGGTTGATGGATATAGTGAAGGAGGACATGCAGAGGGTTGGTGTGAGGGACGAGGACGCAGGGATAGGACAAGATGGAGGCCACTGTGGCGACCCCTTAAGGGAGCAGCTAAAAGAAGAAGAAGAATGGTGAACATCGGTAGTTGAAGTAGTGCGGAGAACAAACTCAACGAACTCTGTGCAAAGCGCAGTTGACTGTGATTATCATGCTAATAACATATTGTCACATTTGGAACAAAGCCCAGCTGCAGTTAAGCAGAGCAAATGTTGGCTTAGACTCAGGCATACATCCTCGGTACACCTGCTCATTTGGCACTCTGCTTGTTTTTTTTATTGTAATGTTTCTTTTCAGCGCGCGCACATATTTCATTATTCTGCTGGAAACTCCGCAGAGGGTGAAAGCAGAAGCGATGCACTCGCGTGCGTTCACTTGTGCACCTCTAAGCCGCCACGCCGCCGCTGCTTTCACCTTTGATTTGCTCCGACGTCGCATCTCTGTCTCTCTGTCACAGCGGTGGGTGTTTTGGTTGAGTCACTCCAAAAACGGCGTGCCAGGCAGAGGGCCGTTTGTTTTTTTTGTATTTTGTTTTTTTTGTTTCGATTATGAACAAGCAATTTCCCCCTGGGGGCGGATGGCGGGCGCCCTCAGGTTACAGCAGGTGCGCCGATGCGTATTTGCCTGCGTGTGCGAGAAAGCGGAGAGTCACACATGTGACGGGTCATATGTGTGTGTGTGTGTGTGTCTGTACATGTCAGCGCTGCTGGATGTATTGTCACTTCCTCTCTGGAAGGATTAGTGTGTCTTTCATTCCACGCGGAAAAGGACTAAAATTCTTCTTTGTTTCTGTGTTTTTGTCCTTTTGCTCACAATATTTTTGCCTCCCACATTATCCTAATCAGATCAGGACACAGACAAATATAAGATCTTTGCCACCCACAGACATCAGCGCACATCTTTTTTTTATAAGAATGGGTTAAATTAAAACAAAATAATCTTTTTGAAAATTCAGATTAGAAATTGTATCTGAACGTGCACTTTATGCCAGTTTTCACTTTGCATAATATTACACACATACCGCTATAGGCACATTTTGGTCTGCTCCGTGAGCCTCATGAATATTATATTCCCCGATCCCTGATATGAAACCAAATTGACTTTTTTTAAGCTTATGCTATGAATTGCACTGCTCAAAAAAATTAGGGAACCCTTGGTCACCCCAATATAGGACAAAGTCACAGACATGAAAGAGCCGGTGGCGTCTGTCACACGTGCTGCTAGTTCCAGCCAATCCCGCCTAAAGCCAGGCTCGTGGCGTCGGTTTATGACAGTTTGACCAGGAACGTGCGCACGGGCGGCCCACTGGAGGTCGTTAAAGCTCCCCGTAGCGCAGAACTCTGGGGCCCCCATCCCTTTCTTAATTCATAGTACTCAAACACCTTTTGTATTTTTTAAGAAATAATCGATGCAACAACTATACACAACAAGCTTTAGTGCTTGAGAGTAGCCGGTAATGAACTGCTCATATACCGCATTTAATAAAAAATGTATATGTCCGTAAATCTCCTCCGTTTCAAACCTTATTTCTCAACACGCTTTAGTCTAAAATTACTTTATGGTTGAGTTTTTCTTGAGGTATCAAGCTTAAGAGTGCGTTATTTTATTTATTTATTTTTTTAAATATTTATGATTTATGCAGTATG
>VUQH01083205.1:0-18779 GCA_015106775.1 Etroplus canarensis
CCCTTTCCACTATTTAGTAATTAATAGTCATCCCTTTTTCTTCCTGTTTATGCCCTGTCCATCAGAAATTCTTCATTACAATTACATGTTACATATACACTGCCCGGCCAAAAAAAAAGTCGCCACCTGGATTTAACTAAGCAAATAGCTACGAGCCTCCTACTGGATAATTACTGCATGGGCGATTATCTTTCAGCTGGCAACAAGTTATTTAATCCCAACTGGTGCAATGAGTTGCTTCTTATTTCTTAAACAACCATGTCGAAAGACACATCCCGTGGTCGTGGAAAAGATGTTAGTCTGTTCGAGAAGGGTCAAATCATTGGCATGCATCAAGCAGAGAAAACATCTAAGGAGATTGCAGAAACTACTAAAATTGGGTTAAGAACTGTCCAACGCATTATTAAAAACTGCAAGGATAGTGGGGACCCATCGTCTTCGAGGAAGAAATGTGGCCGGAAAAAAATCCTGAATGATCGTGGTTGGCGATCGCTTAAACTTTTGGTGAAATCAAATCGAAGAAAAACAACAGTAGAACTCAGGGCTATGTTTAATAGTGAAAGTAAGAGCATTTCCACATGCACAATGCGAAGGGAACTCAAGGGATTGGGACTGAACAGCTGTGTAGCCTTAAGAAAACCACTAATCAGTGAGGCTAACCGAAACAAAATCTTCAATTTGCTAGGGAGCATAAAGATTGGACTCTGGAGCAATGGTGGCGACTTTTTTTTGGCCGGGCAGTGTATTATTACAATGCTAAATTCTGATTTTAAAATGGCAATCTTTAAAAAAGATTCTATTTGATAAAAAAAAAAATCAAATGCTTGACAATTGACGATGTGTACATTACAGGATTACCTATGAATACAAATGTCTAGCCACCAACTTTCAGCAACAAAATGATAAACAAATAGCCCCATATGTGGACAGAGCTTTATTTCTGAACCAGGTATTCCGTTTGACTATGAAATAAGAGGCGATATATTAATAACTGTACTTTCTGCTGCTCCTAAATTTTTACCTGACTCCATGTTCCTCCTACAGCCATCACACCTTCACACAGCTGAAGTAAAGCATGTAACCACAATTTTACAGGTCCATAGTTCAGTTGATGCAGTTCTTTCTTTGCTGTGGTTTAAAAGTGGTTTTTGAGTGCTAACATTTAGCAAGTACCACTACAGTACCAAAAGTAGAGCTCATGCTGATGGGGGCTGTCAGTTTGTATTTAGGTAAATTTAAATTCTGACCTGAGATCTATGTTGTACAGATCTGCTAGTCAGCTTGGGTTAAGCTTGGAAAATGCACAATTTCCACAATGCAACATCCAGACTGGGAGAATACCTGCCACTTTCAAACAGCCCAAAGAAATTCCTCAGAGCTTCACAAACATGACAGTATTTCCTTTAATTTATGAACTGATCATCTTTTGAAAATGAATGATTGTATACTTTACAGAGTCAAACATTTCTGCGCTAGTTCAGCTTGACATCCATGTTATAATTCTTAAAAGTAAATAATAGCTTGACACTTTTGGAACCAGTCATTTTATTAGGTACACCTCTTCAACTGCTAGTTAACGCAAGCATCTAAACAGCCTATTGCATGTCTGCAGCTTTATGCATTTAAGCACATACACATGGTCAAGACCAGTGGTTCTCAACCTTTTTTCAGAGATGTAACCCCTGTGAAATACTTTTTTATCCCAGTGCCCCTAACCAGAGAAAAGTGTTTTTGGTTGAAAAAAAAGAGGTAAAACAGCACTCTAGCATCAGGAAATCATTCCTACCTGTGGACATCAAACTCTATAACTTCTCTGTGACACCTTGGCCAGTTTCTTAGATTGCCACAACTTGTACATATTGTATATAGTGTTTATGTCACATATTGCAATTTATACAGCCATGCTTATTTGTTTATTTATTTTAATCTTCATTTTCTACCTTTCAAAATAATTTTTATTTATATCTAACAATCCACCCCCACAGGTTAATAAAGTATTCTGCTTCTGATTAAAGATCAATAATAAGACTGACATCTTCAAGTTGCAAACTGACACCACCATTGTTTCATTGCAGTGCCACTATGTCTTCAGTAGCATTGCTGCTACACTTTAACCATGACTCCATTATTTTAGTTCTCAAGGCAGCAGTGAGTGACAGGCGATGCCGTGTGCCACACCCGGTGGGGTCAAACCATCCAGGTATGGGGACACTCTGCTTTTTTAGGTTAATGAAGCTGACAGTGTGATACTGTTTCCTACAATATTGGACTTTTGCACTATGTTACAAAAGGGTGTTCTTTGCATTGTTTGCAACTATTGCACATATTGCACACGTTGCACTTTATTTTTTTAAACTTAAATTTTAAACTGTAAAAAAAAAAAAACCCTCCTAGTCCTAGCTCTGTTTTTCATATTGATACCTTTCTGTCATACGTCTCTGTCATATGTCATATGTTTATATGTTGCACCAGATCCTGGAGAAACGCTATTTCATTTCACTATGTTCTGCATCAGCTATATGTGGTTGAAATGACAATAAAGCTTATTGAATTGAATTGAACTGAATTGAACTGAATTGAATTGAATTGAACTGAATTGAATTGAATTGAATAGTCCACTCAATATAAAATTCATTTTAAACTTTTGAACAATTTGAATATTTATGAAATAACTGTTTTTTAAGGATTTGTGAATTGATGTGTTTTAAATATATACATATTTAAAATATCTCATGCACCCCCTGGAGTGCCTTAAAGTACCCCCAGGGGTACACGTACCCCATTTAAGGACCGGTGGTCAAGACAACCTGCTGAAATTCAAACCAAACATCAGAATGGGGACAAAAGGTGACTTAAGTAGCTCTGAATGTGGCATGGTTATTGGTGCTGGTCTGAGTATTTCACCAACCACTAATCTGCTGGGATTTTCCTACATAACCATCTCTTGGGTTTTCAGAGAATGGTCTGAAAATAAGAAAATATCCAGTGAGCAGCAGTTCTCTTGGCCAAAATGCTTTGTTGATGCTAGAGGTGAGAAGAGAATTTCAGGACTGCTTCAAGGTGATAGAAAGGCTACAGTAACTCAAATAACCACTCCTTACCTTCCTTATGTAAAAGAGCATTTCCAAATGCATAACACATCTACCCTTGAAACAGATGGGCTACAGTAGCAGAAGACCACACCAGGCGCCTCTCCTATTAGCTAAGAAGAGGAATCTAAGGCTGCAATTCACATGGGCTCAGAGAAGATTGGGAAAACATGATGAATCTTAAATTCTGCTGCAAGATTTGGATTAGTAGGGTCAGAATTTGGCATAAACACGATGAAAGCATCCTGCCTTGTATCAACAATTCAGGCTGGTTATGGTGATGTAATTCTGTTGCTTATAACATTGCTTGTAATGTGTCCACAGTCACCTGATCTCAATCCAACAGAGCACCTTTGGAAAGTGGTGGAACGAGAGGTTTACATAATGGCTGTGAAGTTAAAAAAAAATTTGCAGCAACTGCGTGAAGCTATCACATCAATATGGACTAAAAATCTCTGAGAAATGTTTCCAGCACTTTGTTGAATCGATGCCATGAAGAATTCAGGTTAAGGTTACGAATGCAAAAGGGGATCCTAATAAAGCTGGTGAGTGTACATTCATATTCGTATAGCTATAAAGACAGGAGCTGGTTTGCCTTGCTAGCCTAATAACTACCAAAGATGTGCCTGAGTATAAAAAGAACACATTTTAATTCATATTTACTCATCCTGTCCTTAAATATTTTCTGCACATTCTGGTACATGTACCCTGCACAATGATACCTTTATGGTTTCTTTCCAACTCAAAATGTCAATACACATTTATGATCGATTTACATGTCTTTATACTGTGTTTTGGTACGTAAACCTCACGCTTTCCTCTTACCTGCGGATGAAGCCTCCACTGATGGCCATCTGTTCACGCTCATCCACCACACGGGCAGGCTGGCTGGCCACCACCCCATCCTGGTTGTTCCCCCAGGCCTTGCTGGCTCCGCTCTTCATCCTGGCCAACAGCAGCGGCGGGGAGGACGCGGAGAGACAGTTACTCAGCAGTTGGAAATGAATGACTCATCATTTACCTCAACCAGGCTTGCTTCCAAATTAATCAAATCTAACAAAGAGAGCCTTGGATTTGAGGCACTGCAGCAGCACATATATAAATATATCAGCATGTAGCATGTTCAGCTGACACAAGGGTGTTAATTGGTTTCATGCAACCAGCACATAAATATATGGTGGGGACTAGACTAAGTTGAGCAAAGCATAGCAGGCATGGACTGGCTGGTAGATTGGGTTTGGTAGGTACAGGCTCATTCTGTTGTAACACAGTACTAATGTGTGTGATGTTATATTGCAGGTATATAACATACTGTTTAGAATCAGGCAAGCCTTGTTTGCTAAGACATATCTTTCATTTTGTATCATCTTAACATGCATTTTAATAGCTGCAACATTTACGATGAATAACTGTAACTTCCCTTATTTCTTCGTTTTTCTTAAACCAACCTACTTCTGTATTATTGCATTAATATACCACACCCCACTCCCACAGTGTGACAGAAAACAGAGAAGAGACAAGCTTTTGGCAGACACACAACACAAAGTGTACAGGACTGTCACATTGTTAGGAGGGATGACGATCAATGCGGAGAACAAACTGCGAAACGACAAAAAGGAAACAAAACAAAACAGGAAACTGGAGGGAGTCAGTAGAGAATAACACCATGTTTAACTATTTCTAGACCTTTTGTAACACCTCCCTCCACCCCACCCTTGTTTTTATGTATTTATTTATTATTATGTATTTCTTTGTCACCACATTTCTTCCAGGTTCGGAGTCCTGCTCAAATTAGCAAGTTGAGGCAGTGAGACAGAGGAGTGTGATTTAAAATCATATCTGCTTCTGTGTGCACTGACAAATACAGCTGTGCTAACATGATGCACAATCTCAGCTCAGCTGCATGGCTTTGTAAATGTCATCTCACTTAGCCTGTTCAGATTCAGCATCTGTTTTGGCACAGAACAGCAGGGAGTAGAGTGGAAGGTAATAGTTGTTAGTTATTGTTTCATTATAGTTTGATTACTAGAATGTATGGTGTAGCTATTTAATTATCTAAACATATATTTTCTTCACCCATTCAGCAGCCTTCTGACAGTTCTTTACTTGTATTACAGTGTCAGTTGCTGAGTTTTGTATAACCTTGGAGTGCTGTGTGGATATATTATAGCTGTATCAGGGATGGCAATGGCTCAGATGCCTCCTACACCGCTTTTATTAATAGAAATGGACTCAGGCAAGGCTTCACTGAGCTCCCTGTCCCTGCTGACACACACCAGTATGGTAAATACACACTCTACCCTTGTCTGAGTCCTTTCTCTTTGTATCTGTTTTCTTTTTCTGCTGCTCTTCTTCTTTCTTCCTCAATATTGCACACGTCTTTTTCAATCTGCTCTCCTTTCACATCACTTTAATTTACAATTTACTTTCCTGCTGTCTCAGAAAGGATATATTGCACATCTCTAATTGGATTTGCTATGATTGAACTGAGATGATCTGATTAGATCCTTTGAGGATTGTGGATCCCGCGGCGAAACTGAAGTCACTCTGTCTCATTCATTCATTGACTGACCTGCAAGTTGAGCAATCTACCACTAAGTGGCATTCAGACAGCTAGGATATGAAGGCATTATGGACTAAAAATCTAAGGTCTGCTAATTCTGATAGACAGCCAGCATGCTGAAGGGTTTGGGAAATACAGTGAGCAGTGGTGCTGAAATAAATCCAACTAAAATATCTCAGATTTGTTTTGTTTTTTTTAACATCTTTCTACGTGTGCAGTCAGTTTGAGTAAACGTCCCAGCAGGCTATCATGCCACTATCTGATATGGCTGACCTACATGTGAACGAGTTCCCTGCGGGAAAGGGAGCTTAGCAAACAGCAATGTTAAACAGCGAGTCCAGGATAAGGGCTAATTTAGCACAGAGCTCTGCAGGAGGGGTGGCACTGCAGAGAAACTGCTGCAGAACCAGACGGGAAAACCAAGACATTAGCGGTCTGGATCTCCCCACAGAAACATGTTAAGGCAAGGGTACTACACAGTACATGCATTGTGGCATGATGTACCCATTTTATACATCAAACATGACTATATCCCTAAAAATATCTCACTGCGCATGTGTCCTAACCTACTTTCTAGCTCCAAGCGACACAACAAATCACTCCTGTTTTCCTCTTTTGCTTTGAGTGTGCCATACAATCATTTTTATTTATTTGCGCTGCGTTCACTGCCATAGTTCTAGCTTTTGACAGTTTTGTCATGCAGCATTCTCCTTTCATCTTCTCTTGAAAAAGGCTTTCTTCTTTCCAATCTGTTGTCAAGCTAGGATGTCAGGTACAGTAACAAAATTATGGTTGTGATCATTTAAACAGTGGCATAAACATGTCCAGTACTTGCAGATACAGTTAGTTCCATAAGTTTTGGGACAAGTCTACAGCACCACAGTGGATTTTAAATCAAAAGGTCAAAATTTTATCAGAGTGCAGACTTTTAGCTTTAGTTTAAGGGGTTTGACAAAAGAATTGTATTAACTGTTTAGGAGTTACAGCCATTTTTATACAAAGGATGCTCAAAAGTAATGTGACAAACTAACAGAATTTTAAACAAAAGGATTGTTTTGATACTTAAGTGAAAAACTTTTGCCATCAATGACTGCCTAAAGTCTGGAGCCCATGGACATCACCAAATGCTTTCCTCCGTTGGGATGCCCTGCTAGGCGTAATGCAGTCACCTTTAATTGCTGCTTGTTTGTGGGTATGCCTGCCTTCAGTTCATGCTCTATTTAGATCAGGTTACTGATCTGGCGACCGAAGAATAACTCCTTTTTTGCCTTTAGAAACTCTTGTGTTGTTCTTGCAGCACTCTTTGGGTCATCATCTATTTGCACCGCAAAGTGCTGTCCAATCAGTTTTTGCTGAATTTGACTGAATCGGAACAGAAAGTCTAGCCCTGTACACTTCAGAACTGATCCTGTTACTTCTATCTGCAGTCAGATCATCAATAAACACTAGTGACCCAGTTCCACTGGCATGCCCATGCCACAACATTGCCTCCACTAAGTTTGGGGTATGCATTCGATGATGATTAGGTTGTTCTGGAACAACAAGGGAACACACCTTACCTGGTCATTCTTGTCAGTCAATTGTTGCATTATTTTTGATCCTCTAAAAATGAGAGAATACTTATTTCAAAAATAGCTGTAATTCCTACGCAGTTAATACAATTCTTTTGTCACACCCCTTGAATTAAGGCTGAACGTCTGCTTTTCAATCCCATTTTGACTGTTTGATTTAAAACCCACTGTAATGGTGGGCAGAGACAAAATTAAAAAATATATTACTGTCCCAAAACTTATTGACCAAATTGTACATGCAGTTATTTTGATATGATTTGGGTACCGTTTTTGACACTTACAATTTGCTGTTTAAATATACAGATTACTTTTGCCTTTCGAAAATGTATCTGCTTTAAGCTGAAACACTTTTTGTATTTTCTGTTCATTTCCAAAAAGCTCTACTTTGCAGAGTACATGAAACATAAAGCGATTTGTTCATCATTGTCATCATCATTATTACCATCAGCATCAGTTTCATAGTAAACATCAACATCATGATCTTAGCATCATCACGTGTAGCATTGCTATTATGAGTTGCATTATCATGCATGCATGAGCATTCAAAGGGTCATGCTCGCCAGTCATTCCATGTCATTGGAGCTTGGTGGTTTAAAAAATGGCGGTGGGGGAGGGGGTGTTCAAGGGAAACAAAAAGGTCTTGTTGCCTGCAAACAGGTGAGGATCTACTGGATGTTAGAGCAGTGTGGTGGTGGTAGAGATCATGCAGATGAGGAGAAGTGTCAAACAGTCCTAGACCAGGCTGGCCAAAGGCATTTTGGGACCAAGATCCCTAAATTTCCAGCTGGAGTCAACACATTAAGATCTGAGTGCCAAGATGCTTCTGGAGCCCCAGCCCTGCCCCTTTATTTGAATTGAAATTCTTTTAAAATTGGGAAGATCAATGGCTACAGCGGTATCACTGTAGAAGTCCCCATTTCCCACCACCATGCATCAATACTAAAAAAAACCCTCTTCAGAAGGAATCGATACAACTGCTACAAGTGGGACTTCTACAGTGGCTACACCTGCATGTAGATGACTCCCATTATAAAGGTGTTTGGAGAAGTGGAAGCTCAGAGAATATGGCACTTGGAGAAGGGCACTTGGTAGAAGAGAGGCACTTATTGATGAACCACGGCCTTGGCTGAGTGGAGGAGAGCTTATTGTATGTGGAGGACTGGACCTTTAGAGCTTGGCTTTATGTTATTTGGGTCTCATCAGTCTACGTGCACATGTCTGATTCGACTGTGCAAAGATATGCATAAATCTGGGGAGAGGATTTTTATGGTTGATTAAAAAATATTTACTTTAAAAGCATTAGTGCAGCTTTTTGTGGTCAGTCATTCAGTGGTAGCACAGACCAAATGACTAACAGATGCTCCCAGTCTGGGTTGCAACATATCTGGAGGCCAAACCAGTGAAAAAGGCACCGTAAGAACCCAAGGCTACTGCATGTGCCCACATTATCTGCAGATTGTGTGTGCATATGTTATTTTATTTTGTATTCACTAAAGTCAAACTGAAATTACAAACTATTTTTGCTAAAAAAAGGAAATACAAAAATCTTGTATTTCATTGGCTTTTGTACTTGATTTTTGGTAAAATCTGTAAGCTCTGGTGTCCCTTACATTAGTTTTCTCCATTCTTAATAATACATATTCACACTACTTCTCACTAAAGCAATACGCTATTTGTATGCTACTCCATCTCCTAGTCCATAGGCTACTCTGTCGGCTACTTGGTAGGCTACTCCATATGTTACGCGACTGCGTATGCTACTCTGTTGGTACTCCTTGCACTACTCCATATGTTACTCTGCACATATTCTACATTGTATGCTATACTTGTTTCCTAATAAGAACTGTAAGCTTTGGAAATCATTACAGTTGTGTTCTACATTCTTACTTTCACTCTCTCTGTACACTACTCCTCAATTAAGCCATACACTATGGTACTGTTAATTGTACAGTACTCCATACACCACTCTGTATGTTAGACTGTATACTAATCCCTACAATATTCCCTACACTACACTGTATGCTACTCCATACACTTCTAGCCCTAGTCCTAGTACTAGTAGTACACAACTACTTATGCTACTCGCCATGCTATTCTGTATTCTAGTACATAACTTTGTAAACGACCTCATGCACTACTCCATAAGCTATTCCATAAGCTACTTCATAAGCCACTCCATAAGCTACTCCATATGGTACTCCATATGTATGCTGATTTGTACCATACTACATAACGTTTTATGCTTCGCCATAAACTACTCCATAAGCTACTCCCTATGCTACTACACTACTCTGTGTACTACTACTCTGAACACTAGATAAGTACTCAGTACACAACTTCTTACACTTATGCCTATGCTAACACACTACTTCGTACACTACTCCATATGCTAGTACACAACTCCGTATGCTACTCTGTACACCAGTACAATACTCTGTACACTTCTCTGAACAAACTTTGTACTCACTCTATAATTACTCCACATTTCCATACACTACTCTGGACTTGTACTAAGTCCATATAGTACTTCATAATCAATCTGCACATACTTTACACTGCTCCATGCAGTACATTGTGTTGAGATTCAAATCATGAAACAACATATATAGTGCTGAGGTGTTTAAACAGTCTGGTCACTTGCCATCATCACATCTGAAAGAGAAACAGCTAATGATAGCAAGACCCTTTCATTACTATAAACAGTGGCAAACACAGCAACAACCATGTGGGAGTTGCCAATGAATCAGCAGTTACTGATAAACATAAATAAACATAACATCTAGTGGGAATTACTGCAAATTTTGGACAGCACTACCAGGACCCTGTAAGAGAAGCTTGCTGGCTTCCACTTTCCAAGTAAGATTCAAACTAAACCACATGACTGGGCCTCAAATGTCAAGGGTTCAAGCGCAAAAGGATATTTTCAGTCACTTTACTGTTTTAGCTCTGTGTTGAAAAATCATCACAGTAGTTAAAGTATTGTCAGAAGTGGAAAATTTTAATTTCAGTTTGACTTTAAGAGTACTGTGTGTACTAGGGAGTTTTAGATGTTTTTACTGCATATCATGTCCTCCCATATCCACTTTGTGTGGATGAGAAGGGGCCAGAGTCATTGTTTGTTTGGAGCTGGAGCAGAGTGGACTATTGGCTGATGGCCATCATGATGTCACTTCTACCTCGGTTATTTTTAAAGTTCTTAGATATTTGCTCTTAATTTTAAATGGCAGGCAGGCAGGCAGGCAAGCAGCACCTACTTGTTACATGGACAGGAGCAAAGACCACAGAATTTCCCTAGATCGTTCAAATTCTTTTCTGCATCCTTCATGTCCTTATTGATTTGGTCCATTCCCTCCTCGATGCGCTCCAGTTGCTCTGATTAAACACAAGTCATTTATCCCCCACAGAACGAAGCACGAGAAGAGAGAAAGAGAGAGAAAAAGGGAAAGAAGAGGAGAGAAAGAGAGAGATAAAGAGGACAAAGGAGAGAAGACAACAACTTCAGACACTATGACGAAAGAAAGTAAAAGAAAAAAGAAAAAAAGAGGAAAAACTGGACGCCACCACATATGTAAAGAACCTTTGGGGCACACTGTCAGTACCTACTTGTTACATGGACATATGAAAAGCCCACAGCATTTCCCTAAATCTTTTAAATTTTTCTCGGCTTCCTTCATGTCTTGGTTGATATGGTTCATGCCATCTTCAACACGATCGAGTTGCTCTGGTCAGGACAAAGGGATGACAGTAGTGGAATGAATTTCATTGACTGATTGACAGAAATATGAGTTATGATGAGCAGCAACTGAGGCGTTCGTGTGTGCTCTGGTGTGTATGTGCATGTGAGTGCCAGAGTGAGAGATTGAGACTGAGCTTCTGTAGAGTGCATGAATTTGGTCAGATAAAACACAATTATGTGCACTTACAGAATGTTGGGACCAAAAATGGTTCCAAAAGCCCCTCAAAAAAATCAAATAATAAATGTAAATATTATTTCTTTATCTATGTGGTTTATGGAGTTGATAGCAGAAATGTTTCAACATTGATGTTAAAGGAACTGGAAATAAGGGCAAACAGCTGGCCTGGCTCTGCCTGAAAGGAACAAAGCCCACCTTTCATTAGCAGTTTAGCTTAGCCTCAAACTGTGGCTGCAAGTAAGGGGAAACAACAAGGTAACTCTTGTAAAATACAGCTTTTAGTAAGCTTTAGAGGTTGTGGTTGTCATACTGTATTATCTTAGCTTTAGACAGCGCCATTTCCAGTATTAACTGGTGGTAGGAATCTTTCCACCTAACTTTATGTGAGAAATCAAACATTTGTATCTTTCTCCAGTTAGAGGATAAGAGCAGCTCTCTAGTTCATTTTTTTAAAAGTTTCACTAGAAGAAATCAAAGAAATTTTACTTGCCACCATTTCATGCAGCGCCAGCCTCATGCAACGCTGACAGGAACTTTTTTTAGGTTGTGAGCTACAGGAAAGCTGCCTGTTTTTCCTTTTCAGACTTATATCTATAAAAAAAGATTTTCCAGAATCCAATAAAAACAATAAAAACTGTCAGTTCATGTGAAGCTTCATGTAACTGATAAAAGTAGAAAGAAAAGACTGTCAATAGTTCTCTGACCAGCTTAACTGTATTTTGTAAATATACACAAATGTAGAATTTGATGTTTGCAACACACTCAGCAAAAGTTGGGACAGATGCAAGTTTATGATTATGTTCCATCATCTTTCCTATCTAAACTGACAGCACGGCACTCAGCTTTAGCCCATACAAAATGTGGTCTGGCATTGTCCTGCTGAAATAAGCATGGTCCCAGGAAGAGACGTCACCTTGATGGCAGCATGCATCTTTCTAAAATCCTAATATACGTCAGATAGTCAATGGTACCTTCACATACATGCAACTCCTGACTGATGCACTCCTATACCATCACAGAGGCTGGCTTTTGCACCTTTTGCTGAAAAAAATCTGGAAGTTTCATCTTTGGCACGGAGAATTCAACTCTGGTTTTGTCCAAAAACGAGCTGAAATGTGAACTCATCCAGCCCCAGAAAAAAGTTTCACAGTCTTTCAGTCCATCTGAGATGAGCTCAGGCTCAGCGAACTTGGCAATGTTGTTGCATAAGTTGATGTATGGCTTCCTCCTTGCATGATACAATTTGCAAATTGCAATTCTGGATGTAGGAATGGACTGTGTTAAGTGTTAATCGGTTTTGAAGTACATCCAAGCCCACATGGCTATACTTTTCACAATAGCATGATTGTGCTGCCTGAGGGCTTCAAGATTGTGTACATTAATTGGTGGTTTCTACACTGAGATTTCTCTAAATTCCCTAACTCTTTTCAAATTATCATGAAATGTAGATACTGAAAGAACTAAATCTCTGCAGTCTTACGTTGATAAATGTTTTCTTTTGCGCTGACTAACAATTCTGTCACCAATTTGGCACAAAAGGGTGAGCCACAACCAATCCTTGATTGTAAAAACTGAGCGTTTTGATTCATGTTACTTTTATACTCAGCCATTATACCTCACCTGCTCTCAAATAGCCTGTCTAATGTTCTGTGCACTTATCAATTTCACTTTCACTATGTCTCGACTTTTTTTGAGTGTGCTGCAGCCATCAAATTCTAAATTTGTCTATATTTACAAAAAACAATGAAGTTGAACAGTAAAACTTTTGCAAATTGTTAATTTGTACTTTTGTCAGTTAAATAAAGGCTTACCTGAATTGGCATATAACAGATTTTTGTTATTGCTTTTTAAGAAAACATCTAAACTTGTATCGAAATTAGGTTTGTACAAACTGTTTACAGCTATTGGAATTTAAAAATTACTTAAACCTGTATATGAATATAGATTACTGAAACATATATATGAAAGCTATATATGAACAGCTAAAGCATATGGCCTATATGGGTTGCAGATCTAACCTGAGCAGGAATGGTGTATCACAGACTGCTGCTTTCACTGAAAACTGCTTTTTTTGCTTTGTCTGGCTCAGTGTAACTGAAAGGATTTAAAATATGACTGCTTTCCGGTTTGTGAGCATCAGGACCTTTGTCATGCTGATGCAGTGGATGGCGGGTGGGTGAGTATTCCACAGCAGAGAGATTTTCCTTTCGGATTGTGATTAAAGGAAATACAGTGCAGGCAGTGTGAAAGGGTGAGGCACGGTTAAATATGGAGTGGATTCAGAAACTAGTTCATTGACTTTTTCCAAATTTGTAAAATCCCTGGTCGACACTGACTTCTGTTAATATACTCAACCAATAAAGGATATCATATTGGGTTAGTGGTATTACAATGAAGTGGTGTAATGATACTAAGCATGCTGAGCTTATTAAAGAGTGATAACAAAAACCTGTCAGTGGCTTAAAGTGAAATTTTAAATTAGCTTTCACCAGAGGCAAGCCCCTGCAGCCTATAAAAATACACAAAATCAATACAGTGGGGGTTGTAGGTCAGGTCAGGTCAGGCCTGAGTGTCCAGTCAGTCATTGCAAATGACTTCAGAGTAGTGATTCTCCAGGTGCAGAATAGTACTAGGGGCACTAGAGCTAAATGGATAGTCAGAGCTTTGATTGAACGTGGTGCAATTAAGGCTTGGTTTGTACTGGATTGGTAAAATGGTTTAAATACCTTCCAAGAAATAGGAGAGCTGAGGGCTCATATCTTCCCAAGAGCCATAATATGTTGCCACCACATCAGCTTAAATTTGGAAATGAAGTTATGTGACCTGTCTTTCTCATTAAAAAAATCTACATCTAATCAGGGATTGTACAAATCTGTATATGGGTTGATAGACGAGAGATTGAATATTTTGTCATTACCAGCTAAATCGATCGTTTTTCTTAACCACCTCTTTACTGTTAGTGGGATCCTCAGAGCTGTTTGAATATTTAAGCCTTTAGGCTAAAAGGCTAACTACACTTTGGTCTTATGTGTCATATAAAATCTAACAGGGCATATTGATAGAGAGGTGGTATAAAATTTTAACACAAACAAATCCAAAAACTGCCCAGAAGTTACACTGCCACAGGTTCAAGCACAACTAGTTTCTGGACAATGAGCTGTTGCGCTGTAAGGTTTTATTACTGCAGTGGCTGGCATTAAAGCTTCTTAACATGGTCTGTTAAGGTTTTGGCACTTGTGAGAATTCATTTGACTGTATTACTTAGCAAAGAAAAGTCATAAAAAGCTGCCAGCAAAGTGAAAGCAGTAAGGCAAACTATGAAGAAAAATGTTAGCCAAAGGAAACAAATGTTAAAAGAAGCTGAAAGAAAGAAAACATCCCCACGGTTAAACTTTAAAACCTTCACCAGTCAAATAAACCATGCAATAAATTAAAGCCCATATCAAAAATTATTCCTTCAAAACAAAATCTGAGAAAAAAAAAGGAATTAGTTTGGAGATGAATAAAAGCAATTGCATATGAAACAATTCATTCACAATTAATTTGATACTATAAATTTAACATCAACATATCTACAAATTGTAGTCCTGTTTATGTGTGACTTTTTTATCTTTTTTTTTGCTTTTTCTTAATATCATTACGCTAACCTTGTTGAATGCAAATAGCACAGTCACTGGACCTATGTGTTACATGACATAACTTGCCATTGCCCCTCTTGTAGACTTACCTCCCTGCTCGTCCAGCATAACCAAAGTCCTGATGCCGGCATCTTTGCTCTATTCCCCAAAGACAGCGAGGCAGAAAGGAAGAAAATAATAGGAAATAGGGGTCAGCAATGAGGCTACAGGAGCTCAGGGAATCAGTGTCTGCTGAAACATATGAGCATGAACGATTTTTACTTTTCTTTTTCTGATTTCACCCGAAGTTGTTTTTTGTGAAAACTTAGAAAGTTCCTACCACCTACTTTTCTCTCTTTTTTTTTGCATTCTTTGATATTAAATTCCTTTAATGCCATTAAATGTAATACCAGAGGAAAACTAAACTTACACGTAACAGAAGGTATGTGTTAGCCTTAACTAAATTATATTTTTTATTATTACAACAGGAAACCTACACATGTACATTTAAAGGTACTTCTTGCAGTTACCCTCAGCAAATTTAACTAAACACTTTTACCAGTGCTTTCAGGTGTGCACCCTACACCATATCTTTCAGAGACATTGCTTTTTTTACTGAACCCCATTGTAAATAACAATGTATATTTCACTTTCCTGGTTAAATAAAGGTTACATCAACTCACTGTGCCAGCTTGTGGTGCAAATTGGTTTTACACAAAAGTTTGACCCAGCCCTAATTCACCTTTACTTGACATCTCCTCAATGCAATACACAGATGTTTTGCATATCAATTATTTCTTCAGACTCCGTTAATAGCTTCTGGTTATATTGAAGCCCTTAAGCTATTTTTAAATGCACGAATTTACAATGAAGTAAATCATTTGATATTTTAGGCTAATTTGAGATTTTTTTTTGCTTTCCTGCTGAGAGTTAGATGAAAAGACTGATGCCACTCTTTTATCAGTACCTTAAAGGTGAAGCCACTGTTAGCAGCTTCACAGCTGATTAATTCCTAAAATGCCGAGCTACTCCATTCATGTCTATTTAAAATCAAAGCAGAGGTGGACAATCATAAATTTGCAGCATGTAATTTTCCTATTTGTATGCAATAATTTAAAGCCTTGTGGGCCACAACAGGACAAAGACTAATTTAACCTGATAACACCCAAGGATCATTAGTTGATATTTTGTTATCCCCAGGGAACAAATTAGAATATTTTCCTTCCCATGTTTACCATGTTAGATGGTATTGATTAGAAGGTAAAAAGGTCATTTGGTCATTACGCCTTAGGAAACACGGAGCAGTGCAGAGGATATTAACAACACAACACTGACAGCAAAAGAGCGTTCTCACTTACACAAAGAGTCAGCGCCTTTGGGCCATGCATTTTGTGTTTTACAAGTCTCTTTTCCCTCAAATTTATAATGAAGGTTTTCTATTGGTTTTCTTTCACTTCCACTTCAGAGTAATGCTACAAGTAACTGATAGGCTGGGTCAGCTGCAGATTGGAATGCTGGTAGAAGGAGTCTGAGAAGAGACAGGAAAGCAACATTGGCTTACAAACAGCTCTCTGCTTCTTAGAAATGCAGCACTGCTGCACTAAGGTTTGGCACCTGACACAGCCTGATAGGCATAAATAAGATTATGGTGTGTCACTGCATACACACACATACACACGGTTACATGCACACTAGGGCACACTAGCCACTCCCTGCCTCCTCAGCAGTTTGGGAGGAAAGCCACATTGCTGTCTGAAAGGTGAGAGGGGAGCAATAAGCAAGCTGGTGTATAAATTACTCTGTAATTCAGTAAGCCTCCCTGCATGAGAAATCCCAAAGTATTTGAAATGTGTCTTTGGGAATACCCAGGAATTATCTCCCATAATCCCATTCAGGATTGCAGCTTCCTTAATTTAAACTGGTGGTGCAGGTGAAGTCCCAGAATATCATGTATACTTAAGCCAATAAGTTTTGGGACAATGATCAAACAATTAAAACATGATTAAACTGCAGACTTGCAACTGTAATTCCAAGGGTTTAAAAAGTAGAGCTACTTTCAAATATAGTTCCCCATTTTCAGAGGCTCAAAAGTAACTGCAAAAACTATCATAATTTCAGACATAAGGATTGTTTTTAATGCTAGGATGAAAATCATTTGTAGTCAATGACTGCCTGAAGATGGAACCCATGGGCATCACCAAATGCGGTGTTTCCTCTCACAAGATGCTCTGCCAGGCCTTTGCTGCAGTCGCCTTCAGTTTCTGCTTGTTTGTTGGTCTCTCTGCCTTCAGTTTTGTCTTTAGAAACTAAAAAGCTGTTGGGTTGAGATCAGGTGACTGACTTGGAGAATATCCTACTCTTGGGGTGCTTTGGGTTATTATCCGCTTTACTGTGAAGCACCATCCAATCAGTTTTGTAGCATTTGGCTGAATCTGAGATGAGACTATAGCCCTGTATACTTCAGAATCAATCCTGCTACTTTACTAATACTTCTATTAGCAGTCACATCATCAGTAAACACTGGTGACTGGTTCCATTAGCAGTCGCGACTGATCTTTGTACTCACAGGTCTGACCTTCATAGTCTAGAGTTGAACCAGTGGTTTGGATCTCCTTAATGTTAACCCTCTGTATTTACATTCATGAAGGCATCGCTTGATGCCTTTGACAACAATACATGTACCTCCTCCAGAGTATTCCTGACATAGTTAGATGCTGTGAAGGATTTTTCTGCTGTCAGGTATTCTGTGATCATCCAGTTGTCTTTCATGGTCTTCTAGGCCTTTTGGTGGTGCTGAGCTGGTCACTGCATTCCTTCTTTTTAAGAATGCACCACATTACTGTTTTGGCTGTTTTGCTACCTGTGTCGTAGGTTTATTTTTGGTTGCTCAGCCTATTAATGACCTTTACTTGCATCAACATCTTTGCACCTATTGAGAATTTCAGTGAGCAGCTTCTCAATGTGAGTTCAAGACTTGGAATCAAATCCAGAATTTTTGATCTGCTTAGTTTGTTATGGAAAAACAAGGAAGCAGACCTCACCTGGTTATGAAACTACTTATCAGACAGTCCTCCCGTTACTTTTAAGCCTCTGAAAAGGAGGGACTATGTATAAAAAAATGGCTGTAGTTTCTAAACAGTTAATGCAATTCTTTTGTCAAGCCCACTGAATTAAAGCTGAAAGTCTGCACTTTGACATTTTGACTGTTTGATTTAAAATCCACTGTGGTGGTGTACAGAGGTAAAAATTACAAAAGAATTTGTCATGGTCCCAAAACCTGTGGACCTATCTGTATCTCCAGAGGTGGTGTTTGCCTTTGATTACAGATAGTTGTTACAGGTTTAACACTTGTGCTTTCTGGAAATATCTAAAATATTGTTCTTTTTTCATACTTGTGATTAACATTTGAAATGTTCTATAATTTAAAATGGTCACAGGTACTAACGTTCAGCCTCAATCTTAGAGCAACTCCATCTCTTCAAATGATATGAGCTTGTATTTTTCAAATAGAGCACATCTCCTTGATATCTTACTGTTCTCAGAAACATCCTTACTTTTAATTGATAGACAGTGCCATAAAAGGCAGACTAACTTATTTACTCTAAAACCAATCTGTTGGGAAAACTTAAAAATTCCATGTAGGACCTAATTGACTGCTTGTAAATCTGGTCAGTGCCGGTTTGAAAAGATAGACACTTTGTCCATAAGAAACAAAATTTCACTGCATACACATCTGATGTTTGGTTTTCATTCACACTGATCCTGTGTGACATCATGAGTGCCATCTATAAAGAAGGGAATTCCTGCTTCATGTTAGCTGTTTGTGCGGCATCCAAAGCAATCTGGTCATGAAGAATTCTGATGAGACTAATTCTCAATAACGCAGGAGGAATGGCTTACATAATCGCTAAACTGATGTCTGTCTCGCTTACTTCCTCCATTTTCTCACCCAGCTGAAATTTCCATCTGGCTGCTGCTGGCTCCATTCTGTGAGATTTTTTTTTTTTTTTTTTTAAAGGTTTTGT
>VUQH01083205.1:18799-40396 GCA_015106775.1 Etroplus canarensis
CTTCTTTTTGTTAGATTTTTTTTTTTTTTTTTTTAAAGGATTTGTATTAAATCTGTATCAGCCTCTCTGTTTCTCCCCACACTTCATCTTTCTTCCATGTAAAGGAGCTGTAACTTTCTCCTCTCACTCCTCCTCCAGTCCCTCCTTCCCTCCCTGCCTGCAGTACATTTGCAGGGTGGAGCCGCCTGGTGAGATATGTCGACTGATGATCAATATGACCTTGAGAGCTGCAGCGGGTAGCTTGTCAGCCACCCCCACCCACAGCTGCCCTCACTTCTTCTCTCCCTCCCATCTTTCTTCCATCTGCGTTTGCTTGTTGCGGCCTCAGTGTATCCCAGCATTATTTATTGGCATGGCTGTTAGATGAGCAAATAGAAATTTGCAGTGTTCGTGCCTGTGTCCCTCTCACTGATGTCAGTCATCTTCATATAATGCGCTATTAATGCCAGTACTCAGTTGACTCATGGTTTGCTAAAGCTGGGCACACATATAACAACTGTCAGGATGAACGTGATTTGGACGTGCTGACTGATCGAGCCCAGCTGAACCAGATCTGTTCCAGTTGGGCTCAGTCGGTGTTTAAAGTTGGCAGATAAAGTCACATAGAAGTGTTTTCATAGTTTTTGCTGCTGTAATTCATATTGTCTTCATATTGTCCCTATTGTCTGTGTGGATTATTCCTCTGTTAGTTTACTTCCCGTTTTATTTTGAAGCATCATTCCTCCTGTGGCTTTCTGCATTTCAACTGCCTCCGTTGATCTTTCTCCTGGCCTTGTTATTGTCTATATTTATGCTTTTTATAATGCAAAATCACTCAAGGACAACGTTGAGGTTTTGCTTACTTACATTTACATAAACAATGTTAGCAGGTCCCCTTCCATGGGAACGACCCTGCTGTGCTGCCATGTTTCCACAGTAGCTCACAAAGGACAAACAGCTTTTGTGTTTCTGCTGGGTAGTGTTTTCCATAAAATGCTTTCACAATGCAGAATGGCTACCATTACTTGGCAGCTATAATCTATTACTTTTGCGGTATAAAAGCTGAACTTCTAATTCCTAAAACTCATTCAGTTCAATTGCATTTCTAATTCCTAAATATATCTGTAAATAAACCTTTGAACTGGAAACAGTTCTGGATACCATTGTGAATGTTTCCTGATGGCCACTGTAGGTTCTTTGACACATTTGGAAGGGGAGAATGAATCATTCTCTGTAAGTTTTTTTTACATGCTTAATATTTTTGACTGTTTGGGGCCTGTTTTTCATGAGATAAATGCAAAAAGAGAAATGGTGAATAAAAAGATTTGTGCTGTAAAAATGAACCGCAGCTCATCTCCTCCTTAGGGTACTTGAATCATGTTACGCTATATGGACAAAAGTATTAGACCACACATCTTACTCATTGAATTCTGGTGTTTCTTTCAGCCCAATTGCCACAGGTGTATAAAATTAAGCACCTAGTCGTACAGTCTGCCTTCAAAAATATTTATGAAAGAACAGGCCATTCTAAAGAACTCACTGAATTTGAGCACGGTCCTGTAATAGGATGCCACCATAGCAACAAATCAGTTATTGAAACTGATGAACTTTAAGTGGCATTATTGTAAACTGGAATCATTCGGAACCACAGGAACTCAGCCATGACGTGGAAGACCATGCAAAGTTATAGAGTACACAATGCCAAGCGCAGGTCTAGTGGTGTGAAGCGCTGCCACTGGACTCTGGAGCAGTAGAAAAGTTTTCTTTGGAGTGAAAAATCACGGTTGTCTATCTGGCAGTTTGATGGAGGCTGGGTTTGGCAAATGCCAGGATAACATTAACTGACTAACTGCACTATGAAAACTATAATGTTTGGTGGAGGAGGGATAATGCTATGAGGTTGTTTTGCTAGGGTTGACCTGGGCCCCTTAGATCCAGTGAAGTGAAATATTAATGCTTCAGCTTAGCAAGAGATTTTGGATAATTTCATGCTTCTAACTTTGGGGGAAGAGTTTGGGGAAGGCTCTTCAAAGTTTTGTGGAAAGTTTCTCCAGAAGAATGGAAGCTGTTATAGCTACAAAGAGGGAACCAACTCTATATTGTCGGTGGTCCAATACTTTTGTCCATATAGCGTATGTTTCTCTTTCAGATGTTGATTGGTTTTTTGGGGGGTGGGAGCAGGAGAGCCACCATCCTTAACCTTCCAGAGTCCTCCAATAGATTTCTGTTCATGACTGTTTCAATGCTGTGTCTCCTCCCTCTTATATAATGGCTAGTCATTTCCCTTCTTAGAATGTTTCAAACATTTAACCAGCTTAAGTCCAGCCTGACTGCACTAATGGGTATGAACACTTAGTAGAAGACTAGTGCGCACATTAGATCTAAATGCTGCATTTAGATTCAGTAGTTTCAGGTATCACTAAGATGATCAACACTTCCTCATGTGACCCATAAGTAGTATATCTATCGGCCAACAAGCCATTAGCCCGAGGTATTCTTAGCCAGAAAACGCTGGTGGGAGAGTGAGACAATAAAGATTAGATTCCATCAACTAATAAAAACTTTATGAATAAAAAGAATTTGCATGCAGAGTTCTGGGAAATATACTTGTTTGCTTTCTTGCCAAGAATGACATGGAAAAACTTGCCACTCTCCTGGCCGGCCAATAAATATGGAGCTACAGTCATGAGGCGGCTAGCTTCATTAAACAGAAGAAGAAGGAGAAAAGAGCTGGCTGGTTTGTTACGTAACTCCTGTGGAACCCATAACATGTTTTTTTTTTTTATACTTTGGTTTCTATACAGATTGAAAAAAGAACATAACATGTTTACTACTGCTGGAAAAGCTACTGGAAGCTAACGGTTTAAAATACTGCAAGTAAATTTTTAATGCCCAAGCTCAAGAGCGCACCAAGTTCTCTCATCAAACTCTTGTCAATAAAAGGAAAGGAGAACATTTTTTCACTTGTTTTACAATGGGAAAAAAAGGTTTCTCTATCCATGAGCCCGGCCAGTCACTGACTTAACTGTCACCACATTGGTGTGGGATGCTAAACCCTGTCTTTATTCCCTTTCTGTTTGCTCAGCCCTGTTACAAATAGATGGACTGGCATTTTTTACTGCTTCTCACAGGGCTACTGTATTTCAAACATGTGTTCACACAGCGAGCTTCTTACTCTCCTCACTTTCAAGTACATATTATCTCTGCTCCTCTGAGACATTGGTTATCGTTACATTGACATGCTTGCGTGAGTAGGATGGTTTTCTTCATTAGAAAATTAGAATAATAATGGCATTATATAATCTTGGTGCTGCCGGCACTGTCAAGTCTACAATGAGAGCATGACTAAAGGAATGATTTTAATTTGTGAAATGCAAAGACTGTCATGTACAGAGGTGTAATTATTTTTTCAATACCAACACGTGCAGGCAGAATCAATTAGTTTGTTCTAGCTAATTTTCTGCGTCTGCTCTTTGGGTTGGATTCATTCCTCCCTTCCCAAATTACTCAAAATAAAAATTTTAATAACAGTAACAAAATTAGAACGCAGGAGCAAAATTAAATAGCTTTGTAGTCATAATATTCAAATGACTAAAAGTGAAGCCTCCTCTTCCTTGTTTAAACCTGAGTCTCAGCATGGGGAATGATCTCTCCTGCAAAACTGCTGATCGAATATATGGCAGTTCATTCTTGATAAGACCTTAAGGCTTCAGTTCAGTGTTGAGAGAGTTTTTCTTACCTCTTCCACCAGCTGCAGCATACGACGAGTGCTCTCCAGTGACTGTGGAGAAATAAAAGATCCCAGATTAGGTTTGAACAGCTGTAGTCATGTTTTTCCTGTTACATGGTGGGAAATATACTGAACATAGCACTAGTTCAGGTAGGTTATGAACTAAAGCTCAGCCGCAACAGTGGCACATTAGCTGATTTCAGCGCTCAGCTTACACCCCTCTGCACATTCAACTGATCAATTCCATAAAGGGTGAGCTATTTAAACTGTTTTTAGAATGTCCGCAGTTGCTGTGCATTTGCAACCTACCTCCACCTTCCATACGTTTCTGACTCAATTAGTGTCATAACTGCTATCCTTGATGTCTGCATTGATCTCTGTGTATGTACATGAGGATGGGGAGGTCCAAGAAGACAATGGTCCTCAATATAAATTATTGCAGATGGGAAGAACAACACTCTTTTGACTATCGTGGTCCTGGCTGTGGTGTGCAGTTTACTGAACCAGTGTCTTTCACAACTTATG
Source organism: Etroplus canarensis (assembly GCA_015106775.1). NCBI lineage: Eukaryota > Metazoa > Chordata > Actinopteri > Cichliformes > Cichlidae > Etroplus > Etroplus canarensis. Next base: position 23,034 of record VUQH01083205.1, read on the forward strand.
ACCATTTACTGAAGTTTATTTTTACTCAGCAAAGTCATTGCTGGGGGGGGCGTCCCTGAACACAACTACAGCTGTAATGTGGGTATAGTTGGGTATACACAATCATTTACTTGAGGATGAGCAAGTGTGTATCAAAGCAGAGTGGAGCCAATTTCAAGCAGTACATCATAAAAAGGATCAATACCTGAATGATTATTGACCTGCACTCAACATGAACTCACAGACACAGACTGCACTGTCAGTACTGAATATCTCTGACTGTAACAAATGGAGAGTGTTATTTGTACCGGTGACTTATTTCTGAGAAGTTTATAGGGCTATCGATGATGTGGATTTGGGTCTGTGGTCACTAGTGATTTATTTAAAAATGCAGCAGATCTGCCCAAGAACCCTTTGTTCATAAAGGCAGGCTCTGATCCCTTCCTTTCTGACTGTATGATGTCTATTATTAGCCTGTGGGGTGACAGATATGTAACTGCACGTTCCCATTCTCTAAGAAGTGTGAGGCTGCAGAGCACAGTGGCAGCAGGGGCATCACTCTGTGGTATCTTGTCCTTCTTACAATGACACAGCTTCTCCTTGCTGTGCTCGCTGCGAGCTGATCGTCTGGACTGGCAGGGGTTAAATAAGAAGGGGTTGTTTGGTTAAGCAAACAAATAGGGCCCAGAGCAGCCATTTTTGATATAGCCAGTTTTCACTTTCTTCTTTTTCCACTTCCTTTTTGCATTCTTTCTCTTTCTGGCCAGACTCCACACTTGTGCTGACATTTTACAACTCGTTCACTTGCTTGTCTTTGAAATTGCTATTATACGAGCTGTTGTTGTCTCGCTCTGGATCCAAAAGCTCATGTAAGTCTGTGCGACAAAACTGTTATTCTGGCACCGCCATTTTGTGTATGCCCTATGTTCCTGCATGCGTGTGTGTGTGTATTTAATATTCTGCTCAGCTGTGCCACTGTGAGTCATATGTGAAGCTGGAGGGGTGTGGGCTGATCAGCTCTGGGCCATGATGAAGACTTTCTCTCTTTCTCACCCTCACTCTCTAACCGCTGATGAAACACACATTTGCCTTCACACACAAGCACATACACAAATTCCAGTACATAAACAGTGTTGAGCATAATGTAGTCATCAGTGCAACCTTTTATATCACCAAACATGCACTCAGGATGTTACGAAAAGTCAGATGCAGGTTTGCTCTCTATCATCAGCACACACAAACAGGCATCACGGGCATCACGCTGTATAATTTCTATTTTTATGCATGAAGTTATGAGTGATAAGATTGCAGATTCTCATTTCACGCTCTCTCTCAACATCATGTGGTTTTTCAGTCAGTCAGATCCCAGAGAGTGTACGCAAAAGTGCAGCTGCCATCATGAGTCTGTTGTTCTCACCTCATCGGCCAGCTGGTCAGCGCGTTGCTGCATGTCTGACAGCTCATTGCGCATGTCCGCGTCATCTGCCATGGCTGCTGGATGTGGGGGGTGGAGAAGGTCTCCAACAGGGAAGTGAAGATCCTAGTGGGAATCCGGGGAGGGCTGGAAGAGAGATAAAATGAAGCCTTTAGGATGGATAAATGGACACTACAGTGCAAACGGCTCAGTCAAATGATGCAGAAGCTGTCTCATGGCAATGATATGATGTGGGACTGCTGCGATATCAAAGATATATCTAATCATTGATCACATAAAGGATTTAAACTTGCGACATTGATTGCCTACCTCTCTAAGTACAAGTACTTTTTCTGCATGAATTGAAAGTGGAAATAGCTTCAATTAAGTAAAGAAAAACAAGAATCAGCACATATCTTCTTCTTCTTTCGGCTGTTCCCGTTAGGGGTCACCACAGCGGATCATCTGCCTCCATCTCATCCTATCCCTTGCATCCTCTTCCCTCACACCAACCCTCTGCATGTCCTCCTTCACTACACATATACTGCAATATAATGCAGTAACGATATTAGATATTCTGTATGCTTTTACGTAATCATTCTCAACATTTTTAATATAACATTATCCCTGCTGAGTCAACACATGCATGATTTACTCTTCTCTCTATTCTCTCTATTATCAGGTCATGCTTAGTAGAAGAGTGGGTATGCAAATAAGTCTTGCATTTTCTAACTGACTTATGAGTATTTCCAGAGCATAGAATTCAGTACTAGTTCATGCAAACTCCTCTTTATTGTTAAATCTCAAATACATTATATGGACAAAAGTACTGGGTCACATCTCTTAATCATTGAATTCAGCTGTTTCATTCAGTCCCATTGCCACAGATGCATAAAATAAAGCACCTACTGTAGCCATGCAGTCTGCCTTTAAAAACATTTGTGAATGACTGGGTCCAAAGATCTCACTGAACTACATCATGGTACTATAATAGGATGACACTGTTGGAACAAGTCAGTTCATGAAATTTCTCTAATTTCTCTCCTAGATATTCCATGGTCAACAATAGGTATTGCAACGTGGAAGCATTTAGGAACCACAGCAACTCAGCCATGAAGTGGCAGTTCACATGGAGTTATAGGGCAAGGTCGCTAAGTGCTGAAGTGCTCAGTGTGTAAAAGTTGCCAATGCTTTGCTGACTCAGTAGCTGTATAGTTCCAAATCTCCTCTGGCATTAACATCAGCACAAAAACTGTGTGAATGGAATTTCATGGCATGGGCTTCCATGGCCAAGCAGCTGTATTACATCACCAAGCACAATGCCAAGCATTGGATGGAGTGCTGTAAACTACACCACAGTGGAAACATGTTCTGTGCTGTGAAGAATCATGTTTCTTTATGTGGCAATCTGATGGACAAGCCAGAAGAACATTGCCTGGACTCTTAGTTGAAGTGAAGGGAAATCGTATTGCTTCAGCTTACTAAGACATTTTCGACAATTGTATGCTTTGTGGGAAAAGTTTCTGTTCCAGCATGACTGTGCCTCAGTGCACAAAGCAAGGTCTATAAAGGCATGGTTGGGTGAGTTTGGTGTGGAGGAACTTGAATGGCCCACACAGAGCCCTGAGCTCAACCCCCTTTGTAATTCTTTTGAGAAAAACTTGATTGGAGATTTCCAAGCCATGTCCTCTTGTTTAATATCAGTGTCTGACCTCAGAAATGCTCTTCTCGATAAATGGGTAAAACTTCCCACAGCCACCTTCCGAAATCTTGCAGAAAGCCTTCCCAAGAGGAAGGTGTCCATATAGCGTGTACCCTATCCCTCACTGGGCAGGAAAATGCCCTTGAAGAAGGTGATAAATCCCTCCCTCCCCACTGTTTCTCCACAGTGTTAAAAAAGCAGCTGCTAAAATAAAAGTGACAGTACATAATGGAAAATGTATTCCAGAGAGGCAACAAGAAGAGCATGTCATGCAGTAAATGGCCCAAGTGTAATTAGCTCATATTTATAAAAGTCACACAATAAACCACATAAAATTAAGAGGTTTCTAGGTGGGAGCTTCTGTCTTCCAAGCCTCTGTTTTCTCTTGCAGGTAGTATACGGAGGATTATGAAGATGCAGAAGCATTGTTTGTTAGGGAGCAAATGAACAGAGAAATGCCAGCCTCAGACACAGAGGGTTGACTGGGATTTCAAAGGATTAGCAGGAGAAAGAAATAAACAGCCTGTTAGCCCTGTCCTTGCCTCCCCTCTGTAGGTCATGGGAGGCTAATATCACTGGCCAAAAAGCTGGGCATATCCACATGTAACATTACTGGGATCTCGCATGGGCGATGATAATGAAACAACTTGTCATGTGTCAGAATAGTGCGAGATTATCAGTGGATATGTCTACAAGACAAATCAAGGCAATTAAATGTAATTCCTTTCCACTGTTTTTTGCCTAAGCAGAAACCCTGCCACAATAATGGCCTTTATCACCCAAGGGGAAAGTGATGAAGAATTATCTTTTTTATTCATATCCTTAGGGACATACAAAGAGCATGTGTGTGTAGGAAAAGCCTCACTAAAATCAAACGGATGAAAGCAACAGTAGGGCTTATCCCACACCAAACAGCAGCTCTGAAAGAAGATTGTTGGCTCATTTTTTCAGTTTACGGCAAACACATTTAGTGTATTATTTACTCTAACTCCATGCACACTACCTGCTAAGCACCGGAAAAACACAATTGCACATTTAGCAGTTAACCAGCCAGATATACTATTTTGATTTACACTTGCACTCATCATATGGTTGGAAAAGGATGAACGTTTAGCAAATTTACCTGATATAATTTAATCAAATATCAGTACAGGACAACTCTTAACAAAATAATAAAAAAAAAAACAAAACAGAAAAAAACAGTTAACCAAGGCCAGCAAAATCTAACTCAGAAAATTTTCAGTACTGCCATGAATCTCATAAATCTATGAGGAAACAAAGTCAAACATCAAAGCTTTCAGGTAAAGCCTGTTTAAGGCAGAAGTGAAAGTCTGCGTATCGTCTCTGATTCGCCCACCTGGCCATGTGTCATCCTGGAGACTGAACGAACAATCTGGTTGATACTCTGCCTTGAAGGGCTCACTGTACCCCTTTTATTTGCCTCTCCCACTTGTGTGTCCAGAGATGTTCACAATAACATCTGTTAGTCACACACTTGAAGCACACACGCAAGAAATGAAGGCCTGTTTTAAAAAATATATATTATTACTGCCAAGAAAATATCACACAGCTTGTCATAGTCTGAATCATCAAGGCTCCCTGCATGGTACATATAGATCCATCTGCATTCATCAGTGCACAGGGATTCAGTCATGTACATGTCATAAAGATTAAGTCCTGTATTTCTTTTTATCACAGCATGTATTTGGAGGCCAGTTAATATAGATGAAGTCTTGCATGTTGAATCCCACATTTATGCAATAAGCTGTCTTACATTTCTCCTCCCTCTCTCCTTTCCTCTTGCGCTCCTGCATCGCTTCACATCACAGACAGCCATGTTGGGTTATATAAACCTCCAAGTGGTCAGCGCAATGTTTAATGTCTGAATCGAGTTAGATTCAAAAACGCTCGTCAAGGGAAGAAAGGGCATCATCGCCTTCCCGTCTGGTTACATAACCAAATTCAGGCAATTAAGTTTTAACAGGCTATGGTGACCTTTTACTCTATGTTTCAATTACAAGCTTCACATTTTGTGTCTCAGCTGCCCTCAGCAAATGCCCACTTTAGCACTGGAACAAATCTATCACTAGGTCTTCTTAAGGATAGACTAGTAAAGCCAGCATTATGCATTAACATTAGTTTATATGCAATTAATTATTCAGTGAGCATGTTTTGGAGTTCAGTTGTGTTATAGATACTCCAATTAGTGAGTATATGCCTACAGTTTTATACAACTGTGGATTTATTGGTTTTGATTTACTTGGCTGCTGCTTACTCTCTCAAAGTTCCTATGGAAGCAGTAAAGGTGTTAAGTTTTTCACAGCACTACATTGAGTCCTGTGACAACTTTCTTTTTCACATGACTTATTGTATTAAACTTTCTAACACAGTTTGCTAGTATTGTTCGGTGTATCATATTACTTATGGCAGCAAAAAAACAAACAAACAAATAGACCATATAGCAGTGACCATGATATTAAATCTAAGACCTCAAAACTGTAGTCCAGAAAATAAGTGGATCATTATTATATGTAGTCTCATACAGAACTATTCAAGATTAGCAAATATGGTGCTATTTATGCATTTAGCCACTATGTACACTACTGCTAAAAAGTTTGGGATCACTTACAAATTTAATTATCTTTCAAAGAAAAACTTATTTAATGCAGTTCACAAACATTTTTATCAATTGCACAAACAATTAAAGTTAATCAGATTATTTTTAAAGAATGATCTACATTTTTGCACAGAGGCCTTAAACATCCTTATCAACAACTGTCAGTACTCTGCATCAATCTCCTGGTATCGCTGCTAATCCAAGTTAATCATTTTATAAGGCTTATTGACCATTAGAAAGCCCTTTTGAAATTGTGTTGCACGGTTGAAAACCACTGTAGTAATAAGAGAGCAAAAAAGGGAGCATGTCATTCTTTAGGTTTGTTTAGTTTTTGAAGCATCAGTAGTTGCTTGTTTGTTTTTATGGTCAAAATGGCCAGAAAGAAAAAACTTTCTTTAGAGACCCGTTTGTCTATTGTTGTGCTTAGAAAGGAAGGCTATTCAATGCAAGAAATTGTGAGAAAACTTAAAATCTCTTACCATGCTATTAACTAATCCCTTTAGAGAGCAGCACAAACTAGCTCTAACAAGGACAGAAAAAGGAGTGGGAGGCCTTTTTGCTAAGAAAAAGCCATATCTCAAACTGACCAATAAAAAGAAAAGACTGAGATGAGCCAAAGAGGACACTGGACACTGTAAGACCAGAAGAAGATGTTGTGGATAGATGAGTCCAAGTTTGAGGTCTTTGGATCAAACAGAAGAATATTTGTAAGACGCAGAACAAATGAAAAGATGCAAGAACAGTGCTTAATACCATTGGTCAAGCATGGTGGAGGCAGCGTGATGATCTGGGGGTGCTTTGGAGGTGGTAAAACAGGAGATTTGTACAGAGTAGAAGGGACCTTGAGAAAGGAAAGCTATCACAAGATTTTGCAACACCATGCCATAGCCTGTTGACATCACTTGATTGGGGCCAGTTTTATCCGACAACAGGATAATGACCCAAAGCACAACTACAAAATGTGCCAGCAATATTTAAAGAATAAGCAGTAAGCCAGAATTCTGACTGTAATGGAGAGACCAGCACAGTCTCCAGATCTGAACTCTACTGAGCTGTTGTGAAAGCAGCTTGAATGCATGTTTTGGAGGAAGGCTTATGGGAGCTGCTCCAGGAAGCATGGGGTGAAATCTCCTCAGATTATCATGAAAAACTGACATCTAGAATGTAAGGTCTGCCAGGCTATAAATGCTGCAAAAGCTGTGTTTTTTATGAAGGCAAAGTTCATAGAACATATTTATCACAGCATGTTCTGTTCATTTGTGTTCCTCCTCAGACTAAATTCATGTGTTTCCATGGAAAACAAGAGAATTTCCAAGTGATCCCAAACTTTTCAGCGGTAGTATATGTCTACTGATTACACAGAACCAATCCGAGAGAGCTGTATAGCTTTAGCTAGATGCCATAACAGGGATTAAACTGGTGACCTGTGAGATATAGACTCTAACTAGAAGCCTGTGCTGTCATCTGTGAAATGCTTCTTCTCTAAGGACGTCATTTGTCTGGAGATTCCCATCTGATTAAATGTTGGCCAGCCCATCTGAGAGATACTTAATTTTTAATTACTCACACGCTGCCTGTCAGCAGTTTGGTGAGGATAGTAAATTTCTGACCAGACAAATTGGGAATGTGTTAAAAGCAGGCCTTCTAGTTTGCATGGGCCATATGTTCTAATTACTGTACTCACGAAATACCATTTTACACAGAGCTACAATACAGTGCAAGAAATGTGTGACTACTATATCATCATCCCGTTTTTAGTCCACCACAGCATTCTTGTTACAGCATGTGTGATCAATGAGTTTTACAAACACATACAATGTGTAAAGACTGAATGGTTTGTGCAATTAAAAGCAAGCACTTGCTCCAGTTTCAGCAAACATCTGCCACACTGATGTTCCATTTGGTCATACACAGGAATGGAGGGGACTGTGTGCAAAGCACCGCGTCTATCTCCTTTTGTTAACCTACAAACAAATCCACCTCTGTGTCTCTAAATACACCCACATGTCCTTTGCCCATGAGTTTCTCTCACCTTGTCATCATGTGTTACACGGATACTGACATTTATGGCAGGAAATGGTAAGCACTATGACCTTTTGACCTGAAGTCAACAAGAGGGTAATAAGGAACAGGTAATGGAAAGTTCAAAGGGAAAAAAGAATGCTCACAGTTATTAAAATCATATACACAGGCTGTAGCATGGCATACTAAACACACACAAACCCAGCTACCTGCTGTTCTAGTACATAGGCGCACACACTCTTTATTACATCCATGTTGCCCCAAGGACTGTGGCAGAGTGAGGTTTGCCGATTAGCAGTGTGGCTTGATTTATGGCACTAGAAAAGGTGCAGTAATAATGTGATATATGGCTTATGTGTGGCAGTCATTGCAGGGTTTAAGGTAGTTGTTGGAGTAAGGCCGAGAACTGGACATTTATCAGTGGTGTTTAGAATAGTAGGTTGAGCAATAAAAGACGGCTAATACCTGAATTTATGTGCTGAACTGCACATTCTGCAGCACAAAACAACTTCTATGAATGTTTGATGGAACATCCGTATTTCTAGTTTCATGTTTGCACATCCGTCACCCTGTCTACTACCTCTGGATTGACACTAGAGTGTAATCACCACGGGAAGATAACCTTTTCCATTCCCTGATGGAACGGTGTATTTCACAGCCCATCCAATCACATTCTACCTGGAGAAGATTACCAGCCCCCTACTGCTTGCTGTGCCATAACACATTTATCCTTCCTCCTATGCCTTTGCATTTTTTGTCTCTCTTTCTTCTGCATTGGGTACAGTAGAGAAAATGAAGATTTCCAACCCACCAAATGAAAAAGATGGCATGTCATCAATGGTTGGACCATTGACATAATGCTTTCTGTGTTGTCATGACAAAATAGACCTGTTTATGGCCTATTTTTGCTTCAGTTGTCTGACCAAGGAGATAGGACAGTGCACTGTTGTTCTCAGAGCGAGAGAGACAACAGATCTTTGTTTGTTAGATTCACACAGAGATAGATGTGTGTGTCTTCTGCATTCCTTTTTCTCTAAGTGCATGAATGTGTGTGTGGCTGCCATTTTGTTTGCTTTCCAATATCAGTTTCAAATGTGCCATCTCCATCTCTCCATTAAACATCATTCTTTATCTTTATTGAATGAATAGCTTTTGTGGATATAAGGAATGGAAAAAGTGTAACTGACATTGAATAACCGTGAGATATCACTCGTGGGTGATTGATGGCGTTTGGCATAGCATCTCATTTTCTGCTCTCCTGCACAAACTCAAGAAGAGCTAATATGCTCAGATTCAGGAGTAGATTAATGCTTTTTATGCTTCAGTAAGTGCATTTAAATGTCATCTCCAGGCCTGGTAGTTTAGAACTAGCTGTCTCGGTACAGTTAGCACAGTAACAGCTAAGAGCATCATGCAAACTGCCCTGTCAAATACTGTTAATTAAGTCATCGTTTTTAGCAATAATTACTGTAAGAATGCAAATGCACAACAAAGCATCCTAAGAGCATCCTAATATTTACAATTAGATCCATAAGTTTTGGAACAATGACAGATTTTTAATCAAAGATATACTTTATTAATCCCCTCCTGCAGATATTACCAGATCTCTATACACTCTATTTTGTGAGCATATACACACACTTTACATACAGTGGAGTCATATAGATGCATACGCACAAACAGGTGAGAGAGAACAAGGCAGCCAATTGTGGGTGCCAGGGAGCATGGTGTGGGTTCAGTGGCTTGCTCAGGGGTGCCTCAGCAGTGCTTGGGGGGATATTGTGGCTCCAGCCTCCACAGGCAAGTATCAAGCCAGTGTCACATCGGCAGTCCTCTGGTTCCCAGCCATTCACGGTCCCACTGAGCCACTGCCGCCCTCAAATGCTGTGTTTCCTCCCTTGAGATGCTCTGCCAGGCCTTTACTGCAGCTGCCTTCAGTTTCTGCTTGTTTATGGGTCTCTGCATTTTTCAGTACCTGAAAAACTGTTCTATTGGGTTGAGATCAGGTGACTGACTTGGCCATTGAATAATATCCCTTTTCTTTGCCTTGAAAAACTCTTGGGTTGCTTTGGGTCACTATCCATTTGCACTGTGAAGTGCTGTCCAGTTTTGCAGCATTTGGCTGAATCTGAGCAGAGAGTATTGCCCTGTACACTTCAGAATTCATCCTGCTGCTTCTATCAGCAGACACATCATCAATAAACACTAGTGACTCGGTTCCACTGGCAGCCACATCTGCTCCTGCTTTTGAGTGTAACTAATGGTGTGCAACTGGTTTTAAACCCTCTGTATTTACATTCATGAAGGTGTCTCTTGATTGTAGACTTTGACAATGATACACCTATTTCCTCAAGCGTGTTCTTGATTTAGCTAGATACTATGAAGTGTTTTTATTAACCTCCTCCTCTTCTTCTTCTTCTTCTTCTTCTTCTTTTGGCTGCTCCCATTAGGGGTCGCCACAGCGGATCATCTGCCTCCATTTCACCCTATCCCTTGCATCCTCTTCCCTCACACCCTCTGCATGTCCTCCTTCACTACATTCATGAACCTTCTCTGTGGTCTTCCTCTTCTCCTCCTGCCTGGCAGCTCTATCTTCAAAATTCTTTGTTGAATATATCCACTATGTCCAAACCATCTCAGCCTTGCCTCTCTGACTTCAGCTCCAAATTTCTCAACTTGCACTGTCCCTCTGATGTACTCATTTCTAATCCTGTCCATCCTGGTCACTCCCAGGGAAAATCTCAGCATCTTCAATTCTGCCAACTCCAGCTCCTGTCTTTTTGTCAGTACCAACATCTCCAAACCATACATCATAGCAGTCCTCACGACCGTTTTGTAAACCTTCCCTTTCATTCTTGCAGCTATTCTCCTGTCACAAAGCACCCCTGACACTCGTCTCCACCCACTCTACCCTGTATGCACTCTCTTCTTCACCTCTCTTGTGCTCTGTCCGCTGCTTTGGATGGTTGATCCCAAGTATTTAAACTCATCCACCTTCATTACATCTACTCCGAGCATCTTCACTGGTCCACCTGCCTCCCTCTCATTTATGCACATGTACTGTACTCTGTCTTGCTTCTACTGACTTTCATTCCTCTTGTCTCCAGTGCATACCTCCACCTCTCCAGGCTCTCTTCCACCTCCCTACTCTTGCTATAGACTCACAATGTCGTCTGTGAACATCATAGTCCATGGAGACTCCTTCCTGACCTCATCTGTCAACCTGTCCATCACCACTGCGAACAAGAAGGGGCTCAGAGCTGATCCCTGATGTAATCTCACCCCCACCTTGAATCCATCTGTCACTCCTACTGCACACCTCACCACTCTCACTGTTCTCATACTTTTCCTACAACACCACAGTTCCTCTCTTGGCATCCTATCTGCCTCTTTAGTAGCATTCTGTTGTATTCTGGGCCTTTTGGCGTTGGTGAGCTGACTAGTGCATTCCTTCTTTTTGAACATTTTTCAGATTGTTGTTTTGTCCACTCCTAATTTTTTGCTGTGTCTCTGATAAGCTAATTTTGGTGTTTCAGCCTAAGAATGGCCTCCTTCATTTGCGTTTGCATCTCTTTGGACTTTTTATTGAGAGTTTTAGTGAACAGCTACCAAATGCAATTTCAATACTTGGAATCAGCTCCAGATCTTTTATCTGCTTAGATTGTCATGGAATAATAAGGAAAAGTACTTGCCAGTCAATTTTCCCATTAGTTTTGAGCATCTGAAAATGGGGGACTATGTATCAAAATAACTAACTCCCAACAGGTAATACAATTCTATTGTTAAACCCCTTAAATTAAAGCTGAAAGTCTGCACTTCGATTACATTTTGACTGTTTGGTTTAAAATCCACTGCTATGGTGTACAGAGGCCATGTGTTTTTGCTCCTTAAAAAGGTCACGCTGATATCAACACAAAAGAAAAATGGATCTAGTGGTTATTTCCTTTGAAAACACAGCCTAGTTGTTTATAGTTACGGATGAAATGATACATGTAAAATGATACCTAAATATTCCAGCAGCCATTTTGGGACTCAAAAGAACAATAATTCTACGCCCGACAGTGCCTTTTCTGTCCGCTCTCTGGTCAAACACTTTTTGTCTGGAGGTTCCAACACATTATTACCTTGGCAATATGATGATACTCTTCCAGAAATGAGAGCAAGCCTGAATAATAACTGATGGAACATTACTGAATAAGACCAAACATCACATAGAGCTGTAGCTCTGTCTTCACAGAAGCGCTAACATCAAGTGCTGAAGCAATCTCCCAGTGTCCCCCTCTAGCGGTAATGCCATACATTATTGACCTGAGAAATCCAAGACACCATTATTTATTCATCTTCTGCCACTGTAACCATCCACAGCTCACCAACACATGATGAAAGAGTAAAAAGTGGAAGATTTTAACAATGCAAGCCACCTGTTGCAGACAGAGGACAGCTGCCAAAAAAGCTCCTGTGTTGTGACCTCACTGCAACAGTGAAAGTGAGCTACAGGACTGGCTAGGCAGGTTAAAGGTAAAGTCCGTTGGACTTGTACACCCGAGCCTACAAGGCTCATCTGTAGCGTGAAGCGACTTAGGAGTTAGACTCATCCTGGATGGAACACTAGTCCATTGCAGGCTATCTTCCCAGTATTTTACTGGTACCTGTTTTTTACTGCTGGGTGGACAGAGGCACACTTGCGGTTGGGACCTTGCCAAAGGGTCTTGGCATGGTGAGGGTCTGACCGGGATTCAAACTCACAACCTCTCGAGCATGAGCCCAGCACATTAACCATTACACCATCGCCCCCGCATTAGCTAGGCAGACAAAGGTATTTTTAACAGAAAAAAGGGAATTGGTAATTTGTTTTGAAGTGTTTTGATATTTTTATTTTGTTTTAAAAAAGAGGCAACCTCTGGTCCTGAAAAAATGAGATCTATGATAAACTGCAGTTCCTTTACTGGACACCTGAGGCTTGCCCCCATACTGAGGTAAAAACCATATTACACTTCTGTTTAAATGCCCAACTTTAATAAATAAAAGGGACGTCTAAAAAAAGTTTTGGCCTTTTTTGGGTAACTTATTGATAATGAGAGACTCATTACTGGGGCTAATTCATCTCACTAAACTGCCTCTTGACTGTATCTGTACTAGAAGCTCCTTTTGGAGCATATTTAATTAAGTTATCAGACAAATAATATGACCTAGCTAATTTTATCAAACTGTTACCTAGCAATAATTAGCAGGTATGTGTGTCTGTGTGTTGCAACAGTTTGCTTACCAAGCTTAGCTGATAATGTAACACTCTCCACTTTTATGACTTCTGGCTTGAATATAGTGACACTGAGGTTTCAAAATGTCGATGTGATGGCATCTGCGTCCATCTTTAACATACAGTCTGCCATTTTTAAATCATTTTTACACAGAAACCGGACTGGGAGGCTTGGTTCATCAAATGTTAGGATGCTAAACTTCTTAAAATGCTTGCTAAAGAACAGCAGGCATTGCCACTGTGAGTATACAGTTATAGCAATGTTAGTTACTTAACTTTTAATTCTAAAAACCAAATTTTCAATTTTCTAGTTCTAACAATCAGTAGAAAAGACAAAACAAGCTTTATGAGCGCCAACTAGGAATTAGCAAAAGGCTTTTCACGATTTTGCAACAATTTAGATCAAAATCAATAATGAATGAATTCATTATTGATTTAAAAATAAAGTAGACAAGGGAGTAATTTTTGACAGTAGCATATTGGATAGAGTGGCAGGCCAATGCTGGACAAACAGTACTTCAAAACCACCGTTAAGCAGGGGTGTGTCTAGACGGGGTGGAGGAGGGGCATGATGTGGCACCACTCATCCCACTATGGGATGAGAGCATGGATAGAACCAGCAGGAATGTAACTTAGTAGATTAACTCAAGTACTTCACTGATGAACATGTTTAATATGCTTTATTTAAGTATTTCTGTTGTGCTACTTTGTGCTACTAGATTTTAGATACAAAAATGATACTTTCAACTCAATGCCATGTATTTTAAAGCTTTAGTTACTTGTTAGTTTGTAAATAAACTGCATTATTATACATCAGGCTACCCAGCAATATATGACTGAACACCTATACACCACCACTTTTTAATGTATCAAATCAAATAAAATGTCCCTGCTGTTTAGAATGACATATAAAATACAAGTTTAACACACTTTCATAAAACAAATCTGCATTCAGACCAGTCACGTGTGCCTTTGAATGAGAAAAAAATGATTTTGTTTTGGTCCAATCAACATACGTGGTTTATATTGTGCTATTATGCTAGGTAAACTGTGGACATTCACTCATACAGGCTTGCTTATAGCATAACAAGTAGGATGCGTTGATGCATGGCTGAACATTGGCATCAGCCCACTATCAGCCAAACACCCAATACTGGGCTGATATCAGCCTAACAATTTTTTCTTGCTAAATATTCAAAAGTAGTATGATGAAAAGCTGCACAACTTTAAACAGTTAAAATTATTTTTGCATAATTTATTCAGTTTTATTTGATTACCTTGCACAAGAGGTGGCTAAGTAACAACAAATCTAAAATAAACAGACTACCCGCCAAATTCTTGTTTCAAACACTGGTATAGGTATCATTTTACTGATCGATATTTGAGGATTCAACTGTAAAGGGAAAAGAGAGTAAAGCTATTATTTATGGAAGGACTAGAACTGAGAATATAGAGACAACGTGTGAATAAATTCCCTACAGTATGACTCTCTGTGATCACTATAAAAGCTTTAACCACTGGATGGGTTAACCCCCTGACTACTATGTTCTCCACATAGACAAATACACATGTTCAGACATAATCTGTATCACAGTATCCTGCTAGGCATATTACACAACACATACGCAAATTGCACAAGACATATTGTGTCCTTGCCCAAGGTGGTTTACTAAGTACAGTAGAGGCTTACAGTAGAACAGAAAATGGAAGCTACGGTTTGGAATAGCTGTTGGTGCTATACTTTGAGGATTAATTTAGGAACTGTCACAGGTCATGGTTTTATTAGGTTCTTCAATGTTGAGTGAAGTTCCAGGATTCCTACACTGCTTTCTGGAAGCGTCAGCAACCAAATTACAGAAAGCCATACTGATGGGAAGTTACGCACTTGCTACTCTAGTCACACACCTACTCTCATAAAATCTATTCTTCCAGAGTGACCACTCAGTTTAACAGCTCAAGGGTGGCAGCCACATGATGAGTTCTGTTTGTGCTAATGTAAAAGGAACCCTGCAGACCTTCTCCGTTACCATGCAGCACTGAAGTAAAAACGTCATCATCCAATTTATTATGTCTTGAAGGTAATTTTGCAGCTTCATTTGCTGTCACAGAGCAGATAGGCTGAGGGTAAAGACAAGGGCACTTTTTGATTAAAGGCTGACCGCCCTCAGTCTCACTCCTTATTGGTGTTGAGCTCCTTATCAGCCAGCAACTTGCTCATGGAAACACATGGCAAGCAGAGCAGGAGGAACAACAGAGGAACACATCAGTG
The DNA here is from genome assembly GCA_015106775.1 of Etroplus canarensis. Taxonomy (NCBI): domain Eukaryota; kingdom Metazoa; phylum Chordata; class Actinopteri; order Cichliformes; family Cichlidae; genus Etroplus; species Etroplus canarensis. The sequence goes on from VUQH01083205.1 coordinate 38,294, forward strand.
GTGCAGGCTGAGGTGTTTATTCTAAGCATACGCAGGAAGAAGATGTGAATGAAAGGCAGGTTAATATACAGCATACCACACATACACTCACTGCCCACATTATCAGGTGCACCTGTTCAACTGCTTGTTAAAACAAATGCTAAATCAGTCAATCACATGGCAGCCACTCAGTGCATTTAGGCATGTACACATGCTCAAGACAACCTGCTGAAGTTAAATCTGAGCATCAGAATGGGGAAGAAATGTGATTTATGTGACTCTGAATGTGTCATGGCTGGTGGTGCCAGACAGGCTGGTCTGAGCTTTTCAGAAAGGGCAGATCTACTGGGATTTTCCCACATAGCCATCCCTACAGTTTACAGAGAAAGAGCCAAAAAAGAGAAATATCCAGCAAGCAGCAGTTCTTTGGGGGAAAACTGCTGATGCCAGAGGTCAGAGGAGAATGGCCAGACTGCTTTGAGCTGATAGGAAGGCAACAGTAATGCAAATAAACACACACTGCAACTAAGGCATGCACAAGAGCATCTCTGAAATGCATAACATATCAAACCTTGAAGCACCGGGTGCCACTCCTGTCAGTTAAGAACAGGAAACTGAAGATTTAACTCGCACAGTCTCACCAAATCTGCACAACAGAAGATTCAAAAATCACTGCCTGGTCTGATGAGTCTCTGTTTCTGCTGTAACATTTGGATGGCAGGATCAGAATTTGCTGATAACAACACGAAAGCACTGCTCCATCATGATATTTTCATGGCACACTTTGGACCCTTTGAACTAACTGATCATTATTTAAACACCACAGCCTACCTGAGTATTACTACTGACCATGTCCATTCCTTCATGACCACTGTGTTCCCATCTTCTGATGGCTGTTTCCAGCAGGATATCATGCCACATGACAAAGCTTAAACCATCTCCATGAGTTCAGTGTACTAAAATGGCCTCAACAGTCTCCAAAACTCGAGCCAATAGAGTACCTTTGGAATGTGGTGGAATGGGAGACGTGTACTTTGTTGAATCTGTGCCATGAAGAATTAAGGTAGTTCTGAAGGTAAAATGGTGTACCTAATAAATTGGCCAGTAAGTGTTTATAGACATCACTAAAGCCCTTCAGAACCTCGATCATGGTCAACCTCTTAGGGTGAAAGGGGTTTTGGGTTCATCATTCACTGACCCACGGGAGCACCCGCAGACACGTTTACTGCCACGTGTCTATTACAGATGAGACTTTGGCTGCTAGAGGGCCGTGGAGATATGACGTTTGACAAGCAGAACATGACAAGGTGGGGGTGCTCATGAGGTTATGTTGGCAGTAAAGCTGAAAGGAAAAAAAAAAAAGGGATGCAGTCAGATGGGGTGAGTGGGGTTTAGGTCGTTACAGAGGAACATATGATCAACAATCAACCACAGCAATTTCAGTCCAGCCCTGTTTTGAATTAGAAGCACAACCTTTCTTGTTTTACGATGCAATAAACGTCAGTGTAGCGAGATGTGAAGACCCTCTGGGTGAAAAACGCAGCAGATGTCCCTTTTTATACCAGCATGTTTGATGGAATCCCAGACAGGAAATGTTCAAGCCAGCAGCAGAGAGCGAAGACATGATGTCTTTGCAATGCTGCAGCACACCATCAAACTGTTATGCACTAATCTGTATGGATGTCTTTCATTACTCCTTCAGTCACAGCTATTTGGCAGTGAGATTATTGGTATGTTTGTGGAGACTTCCAATCCCCAGAGTTTTATTTAACAGTCCAACATGACACATTCAATAATTTAAAACAACATTAAAAATCAATTAGCGCACTGAGTGGATGAGAAATACCTCCTGACAGAACATAAACATATTAAATCACACCTCTGCTGGCTTCCTCATCAGTCCGAACTATGTGGAAACATAGGATAATTCATTTTAAAAAATTCTATCTTGTGCTGAAATAACATATGCAGTAAAATATATGTATTAGTTTTAAAATTAATATGGTCTATAATCCATAGATATTCTAAGAAACACTTCAAAAATTGATTCTGTTCATCTGGACACAAAGTTTTCCGTAGGAGAAACGTTTCGTCACTCATCCAAGTGACTTCTTCAGTCTCAAC
>VUQH01083206.1:0-16075 GCA_015106775.1 Etroplus canarensis
TAGCAGGTCTCACTACCGTCTTGTAAACCTTCCCTTTCACTCTTGCTGCTATCCTTCTGTCACAAAGCACCCCTGACACTCGTCTCCACCCACTCCACCCTGCCTGCACTCTCTTCTTCACCTCTCTTGTGCTCTGTCTGTTGCTTTGGATGGTTGATCCCAAGTATTTAAACTCATCCACCTTTGCCACCTCTACTCCTTGCATCTTCACCGTTCCACCTGCCTCCCTCTCATTTATGCACATGTACTCTGTCTTGTTTCTACTGACTTTCATTCCTCTTCTCTCCAGTGCATACCTCCACCTCTCCAGGCTCTCAGTGAATCAATAATTTATAATCCAATGATATCATGTATGTTATTTTCCTGTTCTACATAATGAGAATGTATACTTTAATTACTTTAAATACATTTTGATTATACAAATTTTGCACTATTAAGATACTTAATTTGGATTATGACATTTACTTAAATACTGCACCACTTTCGCATAATCAGTCTGCAGTAGAACACAAGGAAGCACATGAGCCTGAAAATCACACCCAGTGTGTTCTAAGCTGATTTTATTTCTGATGAAATATTCTGATTTCCCATAGAAAAAAAAGAAAATCCTGGAAACTGCTTCTTTGATTAAACAAGTCGGCTAGTTGCTTTTATTTTGAAATCCGTGTCGCCCCTTATCCAGAGTTGTCTCAGTGTTAACTTGACTGCCGCCGTTTATCCAATCTACGATCCGTGTCTCGGGATCTATTGAGCATCCTGGCCCGGGCCAACACGAAGCCAAAAAAACGGGGACTCGGTGTGTTTCGCCTCGCTGTCAGACACCTTGACACGGTCACAGTTGGTTTCCCGTTAAACACACGCGGCCGTGACTGAGTGAGACGTTTGAGGAGCGGCAGACAAACGGGCGCCGGGCCGGCGGTGAAATGTGAGCGGTACCGCAGCCTTGCGTCAAAGCCAGCTAAAGCTAAACCGCGGTAGGACAAAGTCAGCAAGAAACACGGTTAAACGGCCACGTTACCTCGGTAGCTAGCCATCCAGCGGACGGGTTATGCTCGGCGCACACATGCTCAGTTTCACTGGCGTGAGTTAGCCCCACATCCGTGCCGAAGCTGTCAGTGTCGGCGGGTTTTTAAACAAGAAGCGGTGCTAGCGCGGTGACAAGGTGCTTGCGGGGCTGCCGTCTCCTCTAACGGTGACTAGCTGTCTCCAACCACACGCTGTCAAGGAAAATCAACGGGAAGGAAAGCGAGTGCATAGCCTAACGTCGTTTTGCATTGAAGAGGGCCCTCACAGCTAACATATGAGGCCCAGCTGAAAGGATGGACCTGAATTTCTACTCGGATTTGACAGACGGTACTGGGCAGCACGACGGTGATCCGGAGTTCCTGGATCCGCAGTCTTTCAATGGATTTGACTCTGATAACAAGGTGACTATCCAGGGCCGAAGAGCCTCTCTGTACGTTTTTAGTCAAGTACTGGAGCTTGGGTAGTCGAGTATTTTCGTTTTAGAGGTTGTTAGTGATTTAATTCGTGGTTTCCAACCTTTTTGGCACCGAGACCCTTCACTGAAAAAAATTGGCTATGGTTGGGGCCCCTGTCACTTTTCACATTCGGTGTCAGTCACTTGTTTGTCTGAAAGTCTCATTTAAATAAACTACTAAAGGGTGAATTTCAGCCATAAGTCCAAAATACGAGACTGTTTGAAACTGTTTTATCTGCATGTCAACCATCTAATCCTCACTTTTGTTCAGGAGAGAGAAAAATGGCCTTTTTGTGTTAAAATGTGTATTTTATTCCCCTGTTTTTCAAGACTTGGAGAACAACTGTTGAAAACCAAGTAAACTGCATTACTAGTGAGAGTACTTGTATGTAAAGGATACTCTGTCACCTACTGCATGTACATACACTGTCTGGCCAGAAAAAGTCACTTCACGAATTTAGCCAATACAAATTACTGCAGGTTGTTTAACCCTAACTGATGCAGTGAGTAGCTTCTCATTTCTTAACCGTATCTTATGATTGTGGAAATGATGTTACTCCATTTCAGAACTGTCAAATTAATGGACAGCACCAACCAAAGAAAACAAATGGGGAGGATACTGAAACCACTGCAGCTGGGTTAAGAACTGTCCAGTGCATTCTTAGATAGTTTTAATTCATCAGTGAGGAAGAAATGTGGTCGGTAAAAAGGTTTGAATGATTGCGATCAGCGATCACTTAAAGGAATCCAGCCATCCATCAATTGTCTGCTGCTTATCCAGGTGCAGGTCATGGGGCAGGAGGTTGAATAGAGGCTACTGTATAAGCCTGTGGGGGTAGTGTTATAACCTGGGGTTGTTTCAATTGGTCACGTCTAGGTTCAGCAAAGTTATGTGCAAATGAGATCATCTGAATACACAAGCATAATGAACAACTGAGTTTTTCCATCAGTGGATTTTTTTGCTCCTGTGATGGTACAGAAATATTCCAAGATGACATTTCCAGGATTTGTTGAGTTCAAATTGGAAAGGAGTGGTTCAGAGAGCACGAAATATAATTTTCACACATAGATTGGCCACCACAGAGTCCAGACCTTAACCCCATTGAAACTCTTTGGGATGTGTTGGAGAAGATTTTACATAGCTGTCCAACTCTCCAGTTGACTCTCCTTTGCAAAAAATTAAAGCACAACTCTGGATGGAAATGAATGTTATGACATTTTACAAGCTTATTGATATGATCCCACAGCGAATATGTGCCATCATCAAAGCTAAATGTGGTCTAACAGAATATTAATGTGACTTTTATTTTGGCCAGGCAGTGTATTTATTACTAAATCCTCCAAATGCTTCTCACTGTGTGGATATTTACAATTTCTTTGAGTTTCCTGGGGGATGTAGTAAGAAGCAAGTTCAACATAGCTAGACTTTCATTGTGCTGGCTTGCTTGACAAATCTTAAAACCCCAATCAGAGATAATGAGTATCACAATGATGGTTATCAACTCTATTAACACAGGCTTTCTGGTTCAGGCTGTGAGAGTGGTCACATATAAAAGGCACATTTGATGTTTTATTCCACTTTTCTTCCGTACAAAGTAGATCAACTGAGCAGCACCTAATTCATTCAGACATTAACAGAGTAACATGTGATTAAGATTTATCAAGAAGAGGCTATTAATTTTTTTAAAAAGCAAAAACCAACAAATCAAGTAAGCAAAGCTGCAGAACATCATTAATCATGCAAATACAAACGGTGAATATATTTTTCAACGTAATGTACCAATTTTTCTACACACATTTTTGCTCATTGCAGCTGTGAAAGTCCAAAATTAATTGAAACATCAGCGCTTTCATGTTTTAAACTGAAAATATGAACATAACTTGGTTATGTGGTCAGCATAAGTGACCGTGGTGACCTAACCAAGTTAAGAGACTATCCTTGGTCACACTGATTTTAAACTTGACATACCTCATTAATCCGTTGGTCTCCCTTTGTAGTACACCCCCGTGGACTTGAATTTAGGTGTTTGCTTGTGTTTCTGTGATGGTCATTGCACCTCTCCTGCCTCACTGTTGCTTGTTCTTCTCCTGTGTTTCAGTTCCCTGGAGGCAGTGACAACTACCTGACGATTTCTGGGTCCAGCCATCCCTTCCTCTCCTCTTCAGAGGTAAACCTTTCTACCTCAGATATGGACATTGGTTTTTGTTTATTTCTGCGTTACCTTCGTTAACAGAAGTTGATGCATTTTCTGTTACTTTAATAATAAAAGTGTGTTTAAGCTTAGGTAAATTAAACCTCATTTTAATAAAAAAAATTAAATCACAGTGTTTGTGATTTTCCTTTGGTGTAAGACCAAAACCTTTTTAGTGGTAAACAAAATGTTTTATATGCAGGAAATACCCTGGTACAGTTTTAAGTTGTCAATAGAGTCTGCAGTTAATTGTAAAATCAAGGCAGTATCACAGGACTCTTTAATGACAGCAGTGTGCCATGCATAAATGGATCAGCTTTTCTAAAAGAAAACCCCTTAAGGTTACCAACACTGAGGTTTCAGCAAAGGTATTTTCAAATTTTTCTCAATGCTGGATGAAGAAAAGAATCTGCCTGCTGCACCATAAGAAATTTTTCACTGGTTACCTGAGTTGCAATTTACACATTTTTCTGTCTTAAGGCTTGAGATGGGCTACCACCCCTGAAATAGACAAATTAGGTAAAACAAATGGACTTATTATGGTTTCAGTCTAGCTCCATTTTTTGTTCCTGGACTCTATACTAGAATAGCTGATGATTAACAGTTCCAAATAATCCTTAATTCTATTATACTGGGCTTTGAAATGAACAATTTTAGCTCATCTTTTATTCAGCCAAGTTTCATCTGATTGGCTTCCTCTCGCAAACAGAAGGTATAAACAGCAGATAGATGGGGCTTGAATATATTAAGACCATTCCCTCTTTTTGACATAAAGATCCAAGAGCAGAAAAAACTGTGAAACATTGTTTAGAACACTACGAAGCCTGAAAATTGTCACTTATTCAGTGACAATGTGCTTGGTGAGTAATCTTTTTTCTCAGAACACACTGAAAATCTCTTATCCAGATGGTGTTCATTAGGAAAACATCTGCAGAACATTGATAAACACTTTTAAGTGATCCTTTAAGTTTTCCAAAGATTATTAGTGGTTTATCTTCAGACACTTAGCAGTTTGAGGTAAATGTAGCACAAGCTAGGACCTGTCAGGCTCATGTGGGGTAGCTTTGAGTCAGCATAGGAAATAAAGTCCTGTAACTGCTTCTGGTTTTCCTTTGTAGATAGCTGTAATTTCTTGAAAAATGTCTAAAATTGCTATCAGGTTTCCAAGCAAGCTGACCCAATACTAAAAGATGAGGAGTAATGTGTAGCAGAAACATGGCTTTCAGAGTCCTGAGTAGAACTTTATGAGAGAATAAAGTCACTGCAAATATCGCTGTTGTCCTACCCCAGTAGACCCTCTCAAAATACAAATGAGCAGCGATATGAGTTCATCTTTTTGTTGTGCGTGCTCACTTTAGTGGTTCTCGTCTGTGACATCTCTAAATGTAGATAAGTGTATTTATCATAGTTCTCAGCTCAACAGTATTCATAATATAAATATGACACCATTTGTCGGTGCTCTGGTGGGGTAGGTAGATGCTAGTTGGATCAAACTTACATTTGTATGAAGGGATTGGCATGGTTGTGCAAAGGTCCTACATAGATCTTATGCACAGCTTTGCAGACCACAGTCTACATGTTGTAGCTGTGTAATGTCACCAGGGGGCAGTGTTAAGAATATGTGGAACAACCAGTCTAAGGCTACTCTTCTTTGGCGCTGCTGTTGTTCCCTTAGCTCCTAACATGGAGAAAGTGAACATATTATGATGATGAGAATAAGAATAAAAGAACCTCTTTTTATCACTGTTTATGCTTTTCATGCTGCCAGGATTTCTTCCCCTTCATGATTAAATCTGTTGTTGCTACCTGTCCTGTTCAAGCCCACTTTTCAACCAGTCAGCACTGGACATATGCATCATTACAGTCAAGGTACACAGTGTTGGCCGACTTCAAACAAGCACATCTGATCTGCATAGGTTGCATACCCAAAATCCTTTGCTCTACATTGCCAAATTCCCACGCAAATGGGGCACAAATGCAGTACCCTGAATTCTCCTTAATGCTGCACATATGTGTAGTGTTTCATGAAATGTCCTGAAAATTTTATAAAGCATTTTTTCTGTCATGTTTCACTGGTAATTGCGTACACTAAGATTTATATTACTTTGCTGTCGCTTATAGGAGAAATTGAATCAAGAACATGTAGTAGAAACATGCTATTTTTATGCACCTTTGACCACAAATATAGCTGAAGCTCTATAATTCCCTTTTGCATTTAGGGAGGGGCTTCAAAATAATTGCTCAGAGGCATTGCTAAGATGGCTACTAAGCCGTAAGCCTTAATGCTACAATAACTTTGGACACAGTCCATCAAACCCTTTCAAACCCTATTGTGGCATTCTTTCTATATACTCCATTGTTCCTGTATTCCCTTGAAGTTGATGCCAAGGCATTTCACGCAGCACTATATTGACAGTAAGTTGAAGCTGAGTTCCTATATTGACAGGGGTGCTCTCTGTGCTGGAAAACAAATGAGAAACTACCCGATACCATAAGCAAGTAAAGTTTGAGTAATTGAGAATAATACTTTTCCGTTGTATGTATGAACTTTTTATTGTAACACAAATATGACCTATGGCTTTGTCGGCTTCATCACACTTGCATTTTTTTACTGTGCTTTTAAACCCATTGACCTCTTGAACCTGGTGAAATATAAGGTTTTGCATGTCACACACGTCCTCCCCAAAATCAGACACCTTTTTGATAATGCTGTAATGTAGAAAACTAGCGTTTTACAGACAATGAGTCATCAGACTCTATTTAAAAAGCTGCAAAACTGACTCATCCCGAGTGTGAGTCAAATGATGGGATGAGTAATGCACCTACAGACAAATGATGAATATGGAGGGTTTAATTTGAAGTCAACTTGTTGTCCGGTTAGAGTTTATCTAGACATTGTTTTGTTGCTGCTTTTCCATCAGGAGAGATGGAAACCTGAAAGCAGAAACAGGCTTCACGTTAAAGAACAGCCATCATATAAAAGTGCATCATCACATAAAACGTCTAAACATACACTACCACTCAAAAGTTTGGGATCACTGGGAAATTCTCTAGTTTTTTTTATAAAAACACACATCATGAGAGTCTGAATAGGACATGGGGCAAATGAACAGGACATGTCGACACTGACAGAAATAATGTTTTGAATGGAAATGATGAATGTGTTCTTCAGACTTTGCCTTCATCAATAAAATACCTTTTGCAGCAGTTACCTGGGAGACCTCAGGCATTCTAGCTGTAAATTTTTCAAGGTAATCTGAGATTTCACCCCATGCTTCCTGGAGCATCTCCTACAAGATGGATCGACTCAGTGGAGTCAAAGAGTGTTATCACTTGTCATGATGCTGAGCGAGACTTAATACATGTAATTAAAAAAACAAAAAAATTTCCCTCCTTCAAAAAGTTATGGACTGATTTTGTATGAAAATTTTTACAAGAGGTGGGGCGTGGCACAACTTAGAAGTGATTAACTTTTGGGGTCACTCCGGATCCAGTTCCAGGAATTACTGGACTCCTAAACATTGCTAGATAGAACAAAATTAGACATTTCATGTCATTCATCCATTTTCTTCCTCTTATCGACTTCAGGGTTATGGGGGGAGCTGGAGCCTATCCCAGCTGTAATAGGGTGAGACTCGGAGGGTGGCACTCCATACACAGGTTGCCGGCCTGTTGCAGGGTTAACACAGAGGTACATACAGCCATTCACGCGCATATTTACGCATACAGCCAATTAACCTAACAAGCATGACTTAGGACTGTGGGAAGAAGCTGAGGTATATGGAGAAAATCCACACATTTGAACCCAGGACCTTCTTTCTGTTAAGCAACTGATTTCATGACATGTCTTCACAAACGCATATTAAATTGAAGTAAGAAAAACTGGGGGACATTGTCTTTGATGTTTTCAAGGAAGTATCAGGTTAATTCACATATGGCAGTACAGGCCAAAAATGACATCGAAACTGGTGGAGCATTACATCTTTTGGTGTAGCTTTGGCTTGTTGTGAACTTTCAATTTATGAGTGGGTCAGTCTTTACCAGCATTTTAATTACATATCAGTCCTGGAGCATAGACATTCTCAGAGTAGAGAGGGAGATGCGGCTGGAGAAAACAGAGCTAAACTCCAGTCATTTTGCTTCCTATTTCAACTTTTTGGATTCTTACATCAGTGCCGATGCAGAGAGGGTTTTTTTTCGAGCTGTGACAGGAGAAGACTTCAGTGAGTCCAGTGTGCTTCATGCATGAGTGTAAATGGTCATGGGGCTGTGGTGACATCACAGTTGGTGTGTGCAACAACCAATAAAGTGACCATATGCGAAGCTTAATCTAGTTTCAGATAACCTAGATCCTGTGACTCAATTCAAGCACAGTGAAGAGACAATTTTCAATATTTTTCTATAAATTGGCCACTGCATTTCACTCTATGTGCTAGATAATTATGCTGCAAGAATAAGCTGTAGATCCACAATAAAGAAATATGTAAATATTACAGGTTAAATGGGGAAGTTATGTTTAAACCTAAACAAATAGGACATATATTGTTTGTTTATCTCTGACCGTATATACATGCTAACCTACTGCAGATTTCATGGTCCTGCATCTGCATTTGCTTGTATAGGTCTATAGCTACACAAAGTGAAGGTTTATGGGTAGGTGTGCTTGAGTAGAGTCAGTGATGATGCTGTGCATAGAACAGGAAAGGGAGCGTCAATTCACCATGAAGAGGAAGAAGCACAGAAAGTAATCAAAGATCAAAAAGGATTCTTTCTGAAACAGCATTTTAGACATATTTCTGTGTGTTGCACCCTCCTTTCCGAATGTTTTTTTTTTTCCATGTTGATTCCCCTAATGTTTTTTCTTCCTGTCCTTTTCTGTCCCTTTTTCTGTAGACGTTCCACACTCCCAGCCTTGGCGATGAAGAATTTGAAATCCCTCCCATCTCTCTGGACCCAGACTCGGCCCTCTCCGTGTCAGATGTTGTGTCCCATTTTGGGGAGCTGTCGGAAACCAGTCCCTCCGACAGTGGGGTGGTACCCAGGAATGCTGTGGTTGAAGGGGATGACCCTTCCTTTGCATCGACTTTCGTCAGTGCTCCCTCACAGGGGCTGGAGCACCTGAGTCTGGGAGTCATGACTCAGTCAGGAGGAAGTACTCTGTTAGGATCATCACTGGGAATGGTGAGGAGTACAGTATATTTTTATCGGTCTGAAATTGACTCGCTATGGAGCACCACTTTATATAAGTCACTTGTTCTCTCCCAGGATCTTGGTCATCCCATCGGCTCTCAGTTCAGTAGCTCATCCCCAGTGACCATTGATGTCCCACTGGGTGACATGGGCCAGGGTTTACTGGGGTCCAACCAGCTTACCACTATAGACCAGTCAGAGCTAAGCGCTCAACTGGGGCTCGGCTTGGGAGGTGGGAACATATTGCAACGTCCGCAGTCACCTGAAAACCCGCTGTCGGCTACAGCTTCACCCACCAGCTCGCTCCAGGATGATGACATGGATGACTTTAGAAGGGTGAGTCTTAGTCAGAATTTATTTTCCATTTTCTTTTCAATTTGAAAATACTTCTTATTCCCAAACGTCCTGCTTTTCTACTCCTCCAATCAGAGTGTCTTAGTGGAATCTCCAGTCTCTCTGGAAGTCTCCCCCGGAGTCATCTCCCTCGATCCCTCCCCGTCCGAGTCCTCACTGTCTGCCCCGACCTCCAGTGTCTCTTCTGCTGTTGGGCGGAAAGGAGGGGCAGGAGGAGGGAAGAAGGGAAAGAAGAAGAAAGACCCCAACGAGCCTCAGAAACCTGTGTCAGCCTACGCTTTGTTCTTCAGGGACACACAGGCGGCTATTAAGGGACAAAATCCCAATGCTACTTTTGGAGAGGTTTCCAAGATAGTGGCCTCCATGTGGGACAGTCTCGGAGAGGAACAGAAACAGGTAAAAGGGTAATAACGGAAAACGCTTCCTATAGGTCCTTCAAGATATTTGAGATTTTAAATATGCTTATACTGAAAGTGTCCTGTTAGCTGAATGAACATGGACATGGATTCTAATGTCAATGCATGTTTCTTTTAATTCAGGTTTACAAGAGGAAGAATGAAGCAGCGAAGAAGGATTACTTGAAAGCGCTGGCAGAATACAGAGCCAGCCAGATTTCTCAGGTGTGTAAAACCTTGACAGGTATTTGATCAGGTCGCATTGGACTAAAACGTTTTGGAAAAAGCTGATGGATCTTTATTTCTTCTATTTGCTGTGGCCAGCTCAACAAACATGCTAGCATCACTGCCTGATCTCACAGGGTGGTTTATCCTATGACTCCTGTTGCCCCTCGCTCAATGCTCAACTGCTGTATATGGTTAGAATAAACTGGCGGGGTTGATATTTCCTGAAGTTTTGTACAAGTGATACCTGTTTACTTTTGGATATTTAACTTAAAAGCCACAATAGTTTGGTTTAGCACCACAGATAAGTGTAGAGGGAAAGCATATCCTTTTCAGAGATTAAATGAGTGGCATGCCAAGTTATCAGCTGAGGTTGGCAAGTTACACCTATATACTGTCTGGTGTAATGTACAAACGCGCAAATCTGCTAATTAGTGATAAGCATCGGGCTAATAAAACCCTACAATTTCACTAATCAAAACTGCAGCACAGGCCTCTTGGGTGGGTTGTACATTACAGTATTTGTCAGAGAACTAAAAAAGACTCAAAGGCACCATTTGATGTCAAGTCCAGGTCCAGTTGTCATGATGAGATATTAATCTATTTATCATACATGCCAAACTGTTTTTGTAACATGCTATAAATTGCTTTTTAATGCTGTTCAGTTGGGCAGTTTAACTCAAGATTCTGCCTGCCAGCCTGTAGTGTTCATTAAAGGAATTGGCACTTCCTCACTGGCTTGATATTCTGCTTGGTGTCTAGTTTTTGTTTAACTTGTTACAGTACACAATGAGTGTGCTTTTGTTTTGGACTTTGATTAGCTTGCTTGCTGCTTGGAACGGTCTGTCACTTAATGTCTAAACAGCACTTTGAAGGGTTCTGTATGCATGTGCTTTGTTGACTGTTTACTGTTTATATGCTCATCAAATGAAAAGTATCCTCAGCAGGAGCGCTCTCTCATCTGACACTTAAAAACTGTAGTAAACAGGTCTGTGTATGTGTGTTTCTAACTCAACCACCCCTGCTGTGTCTAGTGCTGGCGCACAAGGTTAAATTCCTCATATCTGGATATTTTTAGCAGTGCAATATTATCGTCGTCATCATCATCATCATCATCATCATCATCATCATCATCATCTTCTTTCAGCTGCTCCTTTTAGGGGTCGCCACAGGGGCTCATCTGCCTCCATCTCACCCTATTCCTCCCATACTCTTCTGTCACACTGACCCTCTGCATGTCCTCCTTCACTACATCCATGAACCTTCTCTGTGGTTTTCCTCTTTTCCTTCTCCCTGGCAGCTTCATCTTCGACATCCTTTGTCCACTATCTCTCCTCTGCACATGTCCAACCAATCTCAGCCTTGCCTCTCTGACTTTGTCTCCAAACTTCTCAACATGAGCTGTCCCTCTGATGTACTTGGTTCTAATTCTGTCCACCCTGGTCACTCCCAGCGAAAATCTCAACATCTTCAATTCTGCCACCTCCAGCTCCACCTCCTGTCTCCAAACCGTACATCATAGCAGGCCTCACTACTGTCTTGTAAACCTTCCCTTTCACTCTTGCTGCTATCCTTCTGTCCCAGTTCATCCACCTTCACTACCTCTACTCCATGCATCTTCACCATTCTGCAATTCCTGATTTATTACCTTTCCTCCATCTGACCAACTCTCTCTCATTTTCCTCATTCACCAGCTTCTCAAAGTACTCCTTCTATTTTTTTAGCACACTCATTAGTACATTTCCATCTCTGTCCTTAATCACCCTTACTTGCTGCACTTCCTTTACAGCTATGTCTCTCTGTCTAGGCAAATTAAACAAGTCCTCCTCTCCATCCTTGTTGTCCAGCCTCTCATGTAACTCACTCTAAGCCTTTTCCTTTGCCATTTTTCTCTTTGTTCTGTGCCTAGACTCCCAATACTTCTGTCTACTTTTTTCATCCCCCTGACTAGCCCACTTTTTCTTTGTCCCCCTCTTCTTTTAAATACTTTACTTTCTCATTCCACCACCAAGTCTCATTGTGTATGATAGGTAAAGTGCTAAACGCATAGAATAGCTCAGTACTTGAATAATACACTGCATGCACAGTTACTAGGCTAGTTGCATTTTTGAGGATTAGTCTTATTATTCAACAACAGTGCTCTTGGTCAACCCAAAATGTTAAACATCAAACTTGAATATTTAAGGAAGTGAAAGTGAGGTTTTGGCTTTTTTACAAGAATATCTGTGCATGCACAATTATTAGGCAACTATTAGTGTGCAGAATTATTACACAACTCAAAGAAAAACAAAAGTACTCCCAGTGCATGTATTTATTTTCATCTGTTAAAATGAGAATAATAAACAACTCAAGATTTACAAATAAATATTTCTGACATTTCAATCAAGAAATGAGTGACCAATATAGCCCCCCTTCTTTTTAATGACACTCAAAAGTCTTCCATCTATGGAGACTAAGTTTCTTGATCTCTTGACCATCAACTTTTTGTGCAGCAGCAACCACAGCCTCCCAGACACTGTTCAGAGAGGTGTACTGTTTTCCTTCACTGTACATCTCACGTTTAAGGAGGGCCCACAAGTTCTCAATAGGGTTTGGGCCAGGTGAGGAAGGGAGCCATGTCAATATTCTTTCATCTTTAAGGCCTTTACACTCCACTGTGTGCAGTGGAGTACTTTGATGCATGAGATGGAGCATTGTCCTGAATAATAATCATGGTCGTCTTGAAAGAATCAGACTTTTTGCATGAAGAGAGAGTCTTCTAGAAGCTGGCAGTAGGGTTGGGAGTTGAGTTTGATTCCATCTTCACCCGAAAAATCCAACAAGCCCATCAATTTCTGCCCTGGGATTAATAAAGTAAGCTGATTCTGATCTTTCATAATTCCAGCCCATACCAGTACACCACCTTCACTTTGCTGGTATCTGAGTTGGAGTAGAGCTCTACGCTCATTGCTGATCCAGCCACTGGCCCATCCATCTGGTCCATCAAGAGTCACTCTCATCTCATCAGTCCATAAAACCTTTAAAAAAAAAAAAAAAAGTCTTCAGATATTTCTTGGCCCAGTCTTGTTCAACTTATGTGTCTTGTTCAGTGGTGGTCAGGTTTTAGCCTTTCTTACCTTGGCCATGTCTCCGAGCACTGAACATCTTGTACTTCTGGACAGCACTGGAGGATCATGGGTTCCTGGTAGCTTCATGTTTGATTCTTTTCAAATCTTTGGCAGTTAATTTGCATCTTTTTCTCTCAACACATTTCTTGCAACCCTTTGGGTATTTACAACAAAAAATGTGATGGTTCTGTGGTCATGTCCTAATATCTTGGCAGTTTCAAGAGTGCTGCATCCCTCTGAAACCTTTTTTTTTTTAACTAGTTTTTGGCTTATCAGAGTCTGTTAAATCTCTTTTCTGGTCCATTTTGCCAGCAGAAAAGAAGCTTCCTATTAATGGTGCACACCTAATATAGGGTGTTGATCTCCTAAAGCCACACCCTCCCTCATTACACAAATGCACATCACCTCGTATGCTTAAATCCAATAGGCATTGAAGTTTATACAGCTTGGAGTCGGAAAGTATGTGTAAAAATGACGATATGGTCAAAATATTCACTTGCATGCAGTTAATAAATTTTCTCGGATATATATATATATATATATTAGATGGATGACAGTTTACCATGTTATGTTTTGTGTGTCTCCTCTTTAGGCTCCTATTGAAGTTATGGACACCACCCCATCGCCTCCACCTCCAACCCCAGCTCCTGCAGTCACAGCCACGCCTACCCCCACCCCACCCACACGGCCAACACGTTCTCAGCACTACAACCCCGAGGAGAACACCATCACTAACATCTGTACCTCTAACATCATCCTGGACCTGCCTCAGGTCACCACGCGCTCTCGCACTGGTGCCATCAAACCCCAACCTCCGCCTGCAACAACCACCCCTAACACTTCCACCGTCACCAAAATCATCATCAAGCAGACGCCACTGCCTTCCGGTGGTATATCAGTCACAGCGACACCTGCCTCCTCACCACGCCAGCCGCCACCGTTGCAGCAGATGCAGAGCACCCCTCCCCCACCTCGGCTGCAGCAGATGGTACATGCTCAAGCTCCTCCACCTCTGCAGGCCAAACCGCGGGGTGGAGGAGCAGCAGCAGCAACTGCACCGCCGCCACTGCAAATTAAAGTAGTCCCGTCAGCACGTCAGTCAGATTCAAGCACCCCAATCATTGTGACGTCATCAGGTGAAACAGCCACAACAGCCGCCTCCTCTTCTGCTCTGAGAGTAGAGGTAGGACAGACGGCCACTGTGATGACGGCAGGAGAGGAAGTGGCTGAGGAAGGGGTGAGCAGCTCAGCTAAAGCCAAAATTAATACAATATTAAATAAATAAGCTATTTTGTACTTTATTTACTTACTTTATGGATGTAGTCCCATAAATGACTGTATTGTCTTTTTGTCTGATCTCTCAGATGGAGGTGGAGGTGAATGTTGCCCCGGGTCCAAATGTGACCCCAGCCACCGGTCCGAACATTTGTCTGCGTGCCGGCTGCACGAATCCTGCTGTGGAGAGTAAAGACTGGGACAAGGAATACTGTAGCAATGAGTGTGTCGCCACTCACTGCAGGTGTGTACGTAAAAATCTTAACCTGGCTGCAGGAGTTTGTGTTAATGCTTTAAATTCTTCTGAAATTGTGTATTGGTTAAGGCCAGGGGTTATAAATTACTTTAACCCTAGAACACTGACGTCGAGTGAAAATCACCTGATGCTATTGTCAGGGGACACTAACCCTGAACCACATTGGTGTTCTAGTGTTAAATAAAATTAGTCAATGTGAAAAGGTAGAGCTGCCAGGCAGGAGGAGAAGAGAGAGACCACAGAGAACGTTCGTGGCTGTAGTGAAGGAGGATATGCAGAGGGTTGTGAGGGAAGAGGATGCAAGGGATTGGGTGAGATGGGGCAGATGATCCACTATGGCAACCCTTAACGGGAGCAGCTGAAATAAGTAGTCAATGTGAAAAGGTGACACAAAAAATCTGATGAGGTTACTTCCCCAAATAAGACTCAAAAGAAGATGTAAGAGGCATACATTTAAAATTGATCTACAGGAGAATAAATATTTGAAAGTAGTAGTTGTTAGTTTTCCTTAATATGAAGAAAGACATTTCTACCATAAACTGATAAGAAATTTTTTTCAGATGATTATTCATTGACTGAAACCTCAGTTATTGAACTTTCAGACTAGACTTTTTACAGTTTTCTTTAAATTTAATTCAGATGAAAAGTAAGTAAATTGAGATGTGAAGGACAAGGGTTCATCCTTTAGGGAGTAATGCTCTCTGACTCCATTGGGGATTACTGGGACAATTAATAATCCTTCCACGGGTTCAGTCTCACTTTTTAGTTGTCTTGGCTCAAGCTGCACTAAATAACAAGTGGGCAAATGTGAACTGCTGTAAAGGAAAGGAGCACTCTTGATTTATAATACACAATTCTGTTTTAATCTTTGAAAGCTAAAATCGTGAGATAAAAATTCTGATAAATCACCCTGCCCTACCAACTTGTGCTTAAAATCACTGTCATGTCTTCCATATGTTTTTGGGTTTGTGTAGTAAATAATGTTCACTTGTCAGAAACATGTATTTAATCATGTTAATTTACAAATAGTTTGTGAGCAGTATGGCTTCATGCCGAGAGAGTCATTCAGATGAGGTCAGGCAGGATTCTCCTTGGACTATGATGTTTGTAGACGATATTGTGATCTGTAGTGAGAGTAGGGAGGAGGTAGAAGAGAGCCCGGAGAGGTGGAGGTATGCACTGGAGAGAAGAGGAACGAAAGTCAGTAGAAACAAGACAGTACATGGGCATAAATGAGAGGGAGGCAGGTGGAATGGTGAAGATGCAAGGAGTTGAGGTAGTGAAGGTGGATGAGTTTAAATACTTGGGATCAGCTATCCAAAGCAATGGACAGAGCACGAGAGGTGAAGAAGAGAGTGCAGGCAGGGTGGAGTGGGTGGAGACGAGTGTCAGGGGTGCTTTGTGACAGAAGGATAGCAGCAAGAGTGAAAGGGAAGGTTTACAAGATGGTAATGAGACCTGCTATGATGTATGGTTTGGAGACGGTGGCACTGACAAAAAGACAGGAGATGGAGCTGGAGGTGGCAGAATTGAAGATGTTGAGATTTTCCCTGGGAGTGACCAGGATGGACAGGATTAGAAATGAGTGCATCAGAGGGACA
>VUQH01083207.1:0-20344 GCA_015106775.1 Etroplus canarensis
GTCAAAAAAAAAAAAAAAAAAATCCAGTTTAAGTTAACAACTTTGCAAAGATATTTCAGGTAAGTGAGTTTTTAATAGCATGATTAATGCAAGTTTTTTTAGACATGTTAATGACAACACATTTACTCAGATATATACTGACCTGGATTTGTCAAAGTGTTTACCAGTATAGGCCATTCCACATGCAGCTGAAAGACCCTGTCCTAGAGATCCGGTAGCTACATCAACAAACTCCAGTTTCTGGGTTTGAAAAGAAGAAATTGGAAAGATGGTTGATCATACTTGATACAGAAAGTGGCTTGCATACAACTTTCTCTTCACAGACACCAGAAAGAAACACTGGATTCCTGACTTACTGGTGTGGGGTGTCCCTCCAAGTCACAGTCAAGCTTACGCAGGTTAACCAGATCAGACTCATTCACAAAACCTGCTTCTGCCCAGGCAGCATACAGAACAGGTGCAGCATGACCCTAGGAACAAGAGGAAAAGTGTTACCAGATCTCTGGTTACTGACTGACTGTGGAACAATTAACGTCAACTAAAAACACATGCACCAACCTTGGAGAGAACAAAGCGGTCGTTACAATGGTGGCGAGGATCCTTTGCATGGTAGCGCATGGTATGGAAGAAAAGCACGGACACGAGCTCCGCTGCACTGCAGCATGATGTGGGATGGCTGGGGAATGAGAACAACAGAACGACAACTGTGACACAGAAAAAAATGCCATTGTATTAGAAAAGAAAATGCACAAACATGCATGAGTTGCTGCATTCAGAAATCCTAAAAAAATCCACTTTATTTTAGTTTGACTAAACATTAGAAACACAAACAAATGGAACTCTTTAGGATGAGCTCCATTTTGTTAATTGTTAATTTTTTCAACATGACCTCAGCTGGGCAGACAGGTTACCACACTTCAGAGCCTAAAAAAACACACTTGTGAAACAGTTAGTTGCTACACAGTGGTCGAGCATTGTAACCATTTAGAAATTCCACATTACCCAACATATCTCAGCTTCCCTATGTAGGTTAAGTGGCATCATTTCAACCATGCTGGGAACAGGTTTCAAACATACATGAGCACAAACATTTTATAATAAAAACCCAATGCTCATTTTACCATAGGTTCTTCTGTTGAGAGATAGCCTGCTGAGAAATTACGTAAAATCAGAAAAGCCACAACAAAAAACAAAAGGTACAAGATTCCATCAAATAATGAGGAGCATTTTCATTGGGTGTCAATGATGAAAGAGATCCTTTGTTGGAAAAGGAGATAGTATCTTTATAAAGATCTAATAGTCAGTTTAAAATAAACCTCTTGCATTTCCTTGTCAAGTGACAAAAGAAAATAACCGGTTAATCAACCTTCTATTAAGGCAGTAGACGAGGGAAAAAAAAAAAAATTGCACACTGCTGAACTTTGAGGGTGCACTGGTGTGGGGACTAACATGTGCTGCACATAATGTAAAGCTGTGGTCTCTGACTGCTTATTTAAAGGTCCACCACCCACAGTTATGTCTCAGAGGAGAAGATACAACACCAAAATGTTACATTTGGTTTTAGTCTGTGTAATACAGGATAAAAACTGATTAGCATAAGTTTAAACCAAGTCTGGTGGTACTAGCAGTGGAGGGTGGGGATTGACACAGTAATGTACTGTGATAATTTGCATGGCAATATTGTATCAATACAGTATTGATATCTTATTACATAACTTACAAATACAGACGGAACTTTTTTATACTGGAATAACAACAATTGTTACTTTTTCAGTCCACTTACGTAATAAATGCATTTTCAAAATCTTCAGTTGCTAAGGAAGCTGCAGAGCTTTTGTTGCAAAAGCTGCACCATTCCAAATACATGCAACGGTACAGCATACCACACGTGTTTGCATTCAGTTTAGTTGGCAGACACTGTACTACAAACACTCGCGTGATTTATGACAGGTTTTATTAACGTTTTTTTTGGTCCGTCTGTCTGCTCGACAGTTTCCTTTGGCAGGAATTAAAAAAGTGTTAGGAACAAACAGAACTTTGCATTATTAGATAAAACATATCTACAAAGTTTACCTTTGGAGAAATAATTTGCAGTTGAAAAAAGGTGGTAAACTGCTCTAAGTCTGCAGTATATTTTATTGTAACACTCAGCATAATGTAAAATGTTTAAAAATTGCAATAACGTTGCAATGTAAGGTCTCTTGTGATTCCTACAACTAGGTAGTACATGACCAGTTTAACCAACTGTGGTGTCAGCTTTGGATACTATAACCTGTAAATACACCCAGGTGCAATCCCAGGTGAATATTAGAGGAGCAAAGGGCGCGCACACTAATCCTGACAAAGCTGCACCCTCTAACTACTACTTCCCGCTTGGACTTGCATGAACTTACTGGGTTACTTCCTGTAGTGGCAAAGAGACATCATATGCTTAACATTAATGAATCATGATAAGGCATTACCACAAATCACCTTCCCAAGCTTACCACACTACTTTAGTGACAATCTAACAAGCAGCTGCAAAATTTAGCCTGAAACTGACCACGCAATCCAGCCTCTGGTATGGTCATGTGATTTGTGTTGGCTAGAAAAACCCAATGACTGTAGAAAATGCAGTCATTAATAAAAACACCGTCAATGTGTAATCACCTCAATTAAAGTGTTATGAGCATTTATCCTCAGCACTACTTGAACAGTGTAGCCACCTGTGCATGCAGCCTGTCATGTTGTGTGTGCATGAAATTATACATAAAGGTGTAAGCTTGTCTTAACAGAAGA
Organism: Etroplus canarensis; assembly: GCA_015106775.1. Classification (NCBI taxonomy): domain Eukaryota; kingdom Metazoa; phylum Chordata; class Actinopteri; order Cichliformes; family Cichlidae; genus Etroplus; species Etroplus canarensis. The sequence continues at coordinate 2,779 of VUQH01083207.1, forward strand.
GTGCAGGCTTAGATAACCTCAGATCAAAGTGCTTTAAAGCATTCAGGACACCGGCGATATGTCGTTAAGCAGTGGACCTGCTGCGCCTGCGTGACCGCGTGAATATAATCTGCAGCACGTGGAACCAGGCCTGGAAGTATAGTACGCTTCTCTCGCGGTAACCTTACAACACATGATATGCTGTATTTGCACACGAGAAGGTAATTTTTTTAATACTTCAAGCCAATGTGAGCAACTCTGAATAACTTACCCGGAGTTAGAGGCGCACGTTGCCTTGATGGAGTGGATCCTGAGCTTGTTAGCGAGGTCCTTCAGCCCCTGCAGGGTCTTTTCATCGGGTTTGTGGTAGCTAGTCATGGTTTACGGATGTTAGGATCGTGTGAACCACGCTTTGAACAATTATTTTGGTTATTTCTACTATAAGGTTGCTTCCCGGTGTCGTAGCTTCAACGCTGCGCCACGCCGCTGCTAACCGCCCGACGTTAAGTACAAGAGAGGAGGGGTTTATGTTTCCTCCAGTAGCCACTCCCACCGAATCAAACCATTGGAGGAGCAGCAGTGCAGGAAGCTGTCCTCATGAATCCGTTTCTCCCTGTTCAAGATTCAGATCTGATGCTGCTTCATTTCTGTCTGCTTTAGTAAGTCAGTAAATGTCCAAATATCAGTGGGCTGCACATGGGGCCACAATGTACCTTCAATACAGGTATGCTTGTGTGTTCTTATCAGGGAATACAACTTTCACCCTCCATAAATACACTCAGGAACGTTTCTATGAATGAGGAGGTGACTTCCTGCTTGTGTGTGGTGTTTAAATTCCAATCACAGCTTCAGATTTCACAATCAGTCAAAACAACTTCATTATCTAACATAATGTTTATATCCTAGACTACAGTGGACAGCATAGTGCAGTGTAAATCTGCTGATTTTCCACACACGCTCATGATGCCACTGTCCCTTTAAAACTATAGCTGGGTGGCTGCCAACGAGGAAATGGTTGCAGATTTTGCTCTCTCATCCTTACTCAGGGAAACACAGGACACTTTAAGTGGAAGGTTCTAATATCAACCTATTTTTTAATCCATAGCCACTGACACTTTGCAGCTGCTGATGTTCTTCATTTTTATATTTACATCGATAAATCAGAAATAAACCTTTTAAAAATTTTATTTTTAAAAAATAGCTTGGCTGTAACAGTGTGTGGGAAAAATTGCATAACCAGCCCTTATGTTGAAAGTCATGGATGATTAAGCACACAAAGTAATCTACTGAGATATAAAGAGCTTTTCATACAGAGGCGTAATCAGTTACTCATCTAGATGCAACAGGCCCGTCTTTTCAAGAAAGTCAAGTCAGTCCAGCACTTCCCCATACTGGCTGTAATTACAGATCTTATGGCTCAAATAGTTCCTCTTCCTTACGTTCCTGAAATGACACACATCCTTACATTAACAGGGTGAAAAAAGTACTCTATGACCACACTACAAAGAAAAATATGATACTTTGTTTTTGTTACCCTGATTCTCTCCCAGGCTTTGGTCCTCTCCTCCGGGGAGACAGGATCTTTGTCAAGTCGTTCCAGCTGTGGCAGGAGTATCAGAGCATTTAACCTGTATTCAGAATTTTTCACCACTGGGTTCTCAGAAAGAACCAACACTCGCAGGCTTTGAGACAGAAGGCTGAGGTATTGTAGGGCATTCTCATCTGTGATTGCATTGCCTCTAAGGGAGAGAGATAGGAGACAAGTTGTGGGATTAATATCTGGGCTATATCATTTTATGGCATTCAGCTGCTATAATGATGGAAACCATTATTATGGCTCAAACATGTACTATGTACCTAACATTGAGATATTGGAGACACTTCATGTTGGGACTGAGGCCATCCAGTGAATCTAACTGGTTGTCTCGAAGGTGAAGTGTGGTCAGGCGCTCTAATCTCTCCAAACCTTCCAGACGTTTGATGCCATTTTGGGCCTAAATAGAAAGCAAGAATAGACACAAACAGTCTGCTATTCTGTTTCTTAAATGGGGATGGTGGTGGAATGAATTTCATCAAGCATCCTTGTGTTGGTAACCAACCCAAGGACACTTTTATTACCAGATATAGGTGCCGCAGACTTGGAAGGTTGATGCCTTCAGTTGTTTCCAACTGGGCTCTCCTTAACTCTAGAGTAACCAGATTTGCAAAACTGGAACTCTGAAATCCACAAAGTCTCTGAATACGGTTACCTGCACGAAAGGTTTAAAAATGTCAAACCTTTTCAAAAACATTTGTTAGTCTTTAAATATGCAAAATATTATTACAGCAATTATAATACATTGAATAGTAAAACCCCATCTGTTCAAATGAACAGTTTTTGTCTATATATAGACAGAATGACAGTGACAATTTATGACCGACACTTGATGTATTCCATAACAGTTGAAACAGTTAACCTCTGAGACCTGAATAAGAGTTGGGGGAACAATCTACCAGCTGTTTCTTCCTTGGCTGCCCTTTCCTTAGAAAACTCCAGACTAGTTGAATACATTAACTCCTCTTTACCTGGCATGAAACCAACATACCGACCTGTGAGACTGAGGCTCTCTAAGGCAGACCCAACTAGGCCATCTACATCTGTTAGCTGATTCATTGCCATACTCAGCCACTGCAGATAGGTCAGCTGATCAAGAGGTTGCCCTTTGAAGCACGTCAAAGCATTACTGTCAACCTGCAAAAGAGAACATTACATTTAATATGTACCATCAATTAAAGTGACTGTTACTGACAGCCCCAAATATGTTCTTAACTGAATGAATGAGATATATCCTTGCCTTCAGCCAAAGTAGCTGGGTCAGGGATGCCAGAGGAGATAGATCAGTAAGGTGGTTGTTGGATAAATCCAGAAAACGTATGTGAATATAACTGCTGATTGCAGCTATATCACCCAGTCCTCTAATGGGTACAATGGTGACAAAGAGAAAATTGGTATGGAGTCAGAAGTGATTGATGTCATTAAAAAAGAGGGCCTGAATTTAAATTCACAATTTACCACCTACCTTTCTTTAAGATCCAGTTTGACAAATGCATGTGCTAATCTATTTCCTGTTCGGCAAAGTAATGAGAGCCCCTGACTTATTGTTTCTTGGGTCAAATGGCAAACTTGTACCTGTGGAGTACAACATTGAGATATAAATCGGAAGTTGTCCACCTGGGTGGTGGTTTCAACACACAAATGACAAAGGTTCTTCAGCTGCATTTTATTAACAACACATCACAAAATGCCTCACAGTTCCCGTTACACACAAAGACCAATGACAAAGAGTTATCATGCAAGGTGATGGCCATACTATAAGAAACAATTCTGGTTTTTAGTCTAAGACCAGGCTTGCATGTCTGGGAAACCAGCTTTTTGTGTGCAAAGGGCTAAGCATAAGGATAAAACTACCAGTCCAACAACAGCCACAGAGTAATCACATCAGAGCTTCAAAACTATATATGAGAATATTTTTCAATAAGTTGAGTCTGTTTTAGTACAAATAACATACAGCCCCAATTTCAAAAAGGTTGAGACAATGTAAAATATATTTAAAAACACAATGCAATATTTTCAAATCTCATAAACCAAAATTTTATTCACAAAAGAACATAGAAACATATCACATGTTGAAAGTGAGACACTTTACTATTTTATGTAAAATACATACTAGCTCATCCTGAATTTCATGGCAGCAACACTTTTCATAAAGTGGTACTAAAAGGAGACAGCTGGAGGAAAATGTTGCAACTAATTAAGTTAATTGGCAACAGGCCAGTAAAATTGCAAAATCTTTGAATATTTGATCATCTACAGTATATAATATCATCAAAACATTCCAAGAAGCTGGAGACATCTCTGTGTGTAAAGGACACGACCAAAAACTAATACTGGATGCTTGTGATCTTCGGGGCCTCAGGTGACACTGCATTGCAAACAAACATGATTCCATCATTAAAATCACTTCATGGGCTCAGAAACACTTCCAGAAATCATTATCTGTGAACACAATTTATCATGCCATCCACAAATGCAGGTTAAAGCTCTATTATGCAAAGAAGTTATATGTAAATATGACCAAGAAATACCACAGTCTTCTATAGGCCAAAGCTAATTTAAAATGGACTGAGGCAAAGTGAAGAACTGTTCTGTGGTCAGACGAATCAAAATTTTAAATTCTTTTTGGAAATTATGGATGCCGCATCCTCCAAACTAAAGAGGAAAAGAATCATCTGGCTTGTTATCAGGACTCAGTTCAAAAGCCTGCATCTCTGATGGTATTGGGGTGCATTAGTGCCTATGTTTCTGGCAACTTGCACATCTGAAAATGCACCATCAATGCTGAAAGGTATATACAGATTTTAGAGCAACATATGACTGCTGCAGCTCGGCTTTTAACTGGCACACGTAAGTGAGAGCACATATCATCCATACTGGCTTCTTTACATTAGCTCCCAGTCAGTTTTTGGGATTGATTATAAAATTTTATTGTTAATTTTTAAGTCATAGCTCGGTTTGGCACCTCCCTATATCTCTGATATTTTAACTCTGCACACTCCCACAAGATCATTAAGGTTTGCTGAGCAGATGCTGTTAGATGTACCGCGGTCCAGATTAAAACACAGGGGAGATCGGGCCTCGGCAATAGATGCTTCTAAACTGTGGAACAAACTGCCACTTCACATCAGGACCTCCCCATTATTAGAAACTTTTAAATCTTGTTTAAAAATCTATTTTTATTAGTTGGCTTTTAAACCAGAATGAGTTCTTATAACTTTTTAACTATGTTGTCTTATTCATGTTTTTTTTATCTGTTTTATGTTTTTTGTGTTATTTTGTTCTCTTGGCTGTGCAGCACTCTGGTCAATGTTTGGTCAATGTTATGTAATGGTCATGTTGCTTTTAAATGTGCTTAAAAAATTAAATATGAGGCCCCTCCAGACAAGATCTTTTTCGGGGAAAGAATATTTCAGCGAGACAATGCTAGACCACATACTTCTGCTATTACAACAGCTTAGTTTCATGTAGAAGAGCCCAGGTGCTGTTCTGGCCTGCCTGTGGTACAGACCTTTCACCAACTGAAAACATTTGGTGAATCATAAAATGCAAAATACACCAAAGAAGACCCAGGAGTATTGAATAACTGAAATCCAATAGCAGACAAGAATGGGACAACAATCCTATCCCAAAGGTCCAGCACCTAGTCTCCTCAGTTCCCAGACATTCCCAGACTGTTGTTAAAAGAAGAGGGGATTCTACACAGTTACACAGTGGTAAACATAGCTCTGTCCCAATTTGAGATCTGTTGCTGCCATTAAATTCAAGATGAGCTAGTATTTTTGTTGAAACTAATTAGGTCAATTGGCAACAGGCCATAATGTGATCGGGTATAAAACAAGCACCTTAGAGAGACAGAGTCTCTCAGAAGTAAAGATGGGGAGAGGTTCAGCAATCTGCCAGAGACTGTGCTTACAAATTGTGAGGCAATTTTAGAAATGTGTTCCTCAGTGTAAAAATGGAAAGATATTGAATTTGCCATCATCTCCTGTACATGGTATTGTCAAAAGAATCAGAGAATTTGGAGATATCTCTGTGTGCAAGGGACACAGCCAAAAACCAATACTGGATGCTTGTGATCTTTGAGCCTTCAGGCAGTACTGCACTGCAAACAGGCATAAGTCTGTCATGGAAATCACTGCATGGGCTCAGGAAACCTTTCAGAAATGGGAGTCTGTGAACACAGTTTGCTGTGTCATCTACAAATATACACTACCACTCAAGAGACTGGACACGCTTGGCCATACTCCACTATGGCCATACTCCACTATGGCCAAGCGTGTCCGAACTTTTGACTGGTTGTGTATAATCATAAGCATTTGTTATCTTTATCCCCAAATGAAGTAAAATATCTAATTCATGCAAAAGTGATTAAAAAACGCTGCACCACAATCAGGATTTCTCGTATTTGTTTCAGATTCTTGAAGCTTTGCGATATCTGCACTTGAAGCATATTGCTCACTGTGACCTGAAACCTGAGAACGTACTGCTGGTCACTGCAGACCCCTTACCTCAGGTGGGATTTCAAACTTTTGTTCCTAATACAACAAATAAAATCTCACTCAATCAGCTCTGTGTCTGTGTTGTAGGTGAAGCTGTGCGACTTTGGCTTTGCCCGCATCATAGGTGAGAAGTCATTCCGGCGCTCGGTCGTGGGGACTCCGGCCTACCTGGCGCCTGAGGTGATCAGCAGCAGTGGCTACAACCGCTCTCTGGACATGTGGTCTGTTGGTGTCATCATGTATGTCAGCCTGAGTGGCACATTTCCCTTTAATGAAGACGAGGATATTCGGCAGCAGATCACCAACGCTACCTTCATGTACCCTCGCCAGCCATGGGCCTCCATCTCACTGGAAGGTAAGAATGTTGATGTGTTTTAAGAAAAGTTGATTATCAGACTTTTTAAATGATGTAATAAAAAAGTCAGCTCAGAGTATCAATTATTAATTTCACATTAATCCAAAAATATGTGAGAAGTTATTGTCTTCAGCCCCAAGACTCATTCTGTCTGTTCCAAAAGTTCACACCGAATTTTGAAAAAGAGGGTTCACATTTGCTGCTCCCTCCTCCTGGAATGAGGTGCAAAAGTAACTAAAACTTAAGGAGCTGGTCTTGCTGAATGAATTCAAACTGATTTTAAATTACCTGCAGGCTGCTAATGTTTGGCCTGGACATTACTTTGCCTGAGACAATAACTTTTACTGGTGTTTTAGGCTTTATTAGCACTGAAGTTCCTAAATGTTTGTTGTTCTTGTATTTTACTCTTTAGCACTTGTACATTGTTATAGATATTTTTGGTGTGTGTGTTACTGTTCTATACAACTATGATTGATTGTACTGCTATCTGTCTTGACCAGGATACTCTTGGAAAAGAGCTTTTCAATCTCAGGAGTCATACTGTCAAACAAAACACCAGTTTGATTTTTCTTTGTCATCTAAAGTTTCATTTTGTCAAAATATAAACTCTGCTAGAAATCAGATACTCTTGGATATATCTTTAGTCAGCCTTAAATGAACCCTTCATGCTTTGCCCCATTTCCTGTATAACCACATGCACATTTATAATGATGGATGCTCATATTAAACATGGCCAAAGTTTTAAATAATGAGCTCAGTGTATGTATAATCAGTCCCTGTGATCCATGAGCCAAAAGCTCATGCTTCAGACCGCTATAAACACTTTTGTGCTAACAGTTTTTCCCACAGTGGCCCTGTATGATGTCATTGAGAGAGGATATCCCTAATATGGTCATCACAGCACATAAGTCCCACTCACCTGCTGTTCAAACCATCTGTTTGTGAGGGGCAGCCAGTCAGAAGAAAGTTGACTTGAAGGGAAAGAAGCCAAAAGAAAGCTTATTTCAGACAGTGGATTAATTATTTAGCATTATAGGTCCACTTTAAGATGTTGCATAGGTAAGCAGTCTTGTAATTATTGAAAATCTATTTTTTAAGCAATCCAAATGGAAAAATATTCATATGGATCTCACAGCTATTACTTAATTCGAAAATTAATATAGAATGTGCTTTGGTGTTTTTCTAGTTCCCCTTAATTGGGCCTGAAATGTTTAATCTCTTCAGGAGCTCAATTTTGATCAGTGTTTGGCACACACAATTTGCAGTAGAATGGAATAGTCCTGTTATCCTCTTGTTGCCCACTGGGTGGTTCCAGTGAGTAAATCCTCTCTTGAAAATCCTTATCTCACATTTCCTCCCCAGCTGTGAGCCTCATCAATAACCTGCTGCAGGTGTCTGTGAGACGGAGGTTCAGCGTAGGCAAAGCACTGGGACACACCTGGCTGCAGGTCAGATACTTTGCACACAATATCTGTAAAAATGTGAAATGCCAGAATGAACTCAATCTTGTACTGAATATACAGATGTTGACCAAGATGCTCAGACATACCTGAATAGTTTTTCCTGATCATGTAATACTTCTGATCTGTGGATGTACTTCATTGATGTACTAATACCCAAGTGCTGAATGAACTTTTATTGCAAATTCAGTAGTCAGTTATTTTAATATGAACTTAAACCAATTTAAATACTTTTCCATCCTCTTCTTCTCCTGCAGAATTTCCAGCTGTGGTGTGACCTCCGGGAGTTCGAGCTCAGGATGGGGTGCAGGTACCTGACACATCGAGGGGACAAGGAGCGGTGGCTTCACTACGCTCAGGAAAGGGGGCTGGACTTCCCCTCTCACCTCTGCTGGGACTCCGAAAATGAACTGGACATGTGACTTCAGTGCAGAGGTTAAAGGTTGAACATTTTATAGACTGTACAGCTAGATAAAGCATTTCAGGATGATCAAAATTCTGGCTGTCAACGGGAGGTGAACCAAGTGTCCCAGCATTTGTATGTCCATTAACCCACAGAAAGATCACTTGTCTACGTGCAAACAAAAGGCTTAAAGGTAATAAAGAAACAACACAAACACTGCTGGTTTAATAATATAATTTTCCTTTTTTTATTTTCAAGTTGAGGTTTTTAAAATGTAACTGAAAATGAGTTTTTGAGGCATCAGTGATCAGTGATGAGACATAATGAGTTAAGGATGGGGGAGAGGAGAATAGAGCACAGATGAAGTTAAGATATTATGATCATGCACAAGGAGGAGCCTTATTGCACTGATTATCATGGCTGGCCTGTCATTTTCAAATGATACCTAAACCCCATGTGTGAGTAGGCCTGCTATGGTTCCACGTACAGTATTGATTCTTCCAGTTCATCCACAACTTTCCTGATGCCCTGTTGTCTCTTGCCGTTTTGACACCTCTCTCTGTCTGTGTCCTCACACTCCTTGTAACTTTAGATTTAGCTGAAAATTGTCTTGAACTAAGGAGGTTGGAAAGAGAGGAGAGAAGTGCGTGGGATCGCTCTCTCTGGCCATAACAGCTCGTCTTTCTGTATTCGTTCCTGAGTCACCGTCCAGCCATGGCAGTGTTTGGATTTGTCCACAGTACTTTTCTCCCATTCCCTCTGTTTGCATGTTAATATTCAGTGCTCAAGTTTAGGTGCTCCTACTCGTCCTCCGTGTGTTCCTGAGTTTCTTAAGGCTTTAAGATCTCCAGGTTAAATTTGATCTTTGCTAACATTCAGCTTTCACATTGCTGTGGTGAGAATTTTCAGTATTACACTGCCTTTGTAACATAATAGCACCTGACAGGCTTTGCTCCTCTGCTGACTGAACTGTGAACAGGCTCCTACTGGGTTTGTGTATGATTAAGGACGAGTCAGAGACTCAAAGACAGCATTTTCTAAACTTCAACATAGCATGCATCTGCACAAATACACAACCAACAAAACCAACTGACCAACCAGCTTTTTTAAAATCATGTTTTCTTCTTTGATTACCCTTCTACAAAAATTCATCAGATGGAGAGGGGAAGAACAGAAGACCTTGCTCAAAAAATAACTTAACTCTCTCTCTCATTACTTCCTTCTCTTTGAAGCCTCCTAAAGGCAGGTATGTCATATGTATGTGGCTTACATAAGTTCAGTGCAATACCTGGTACACTTTATTTAAATGAGAGAGAAAATGACCAGTCCAAACATAGTTTCTATTATTTGGGCAAAGTCTTCTGCTCTTACCCTCACTTAGCAATATTCCTGGACATGAAAAGAGGGCTGGGAGGATTAAGGAGAAGGGGAATAAAATTAAGATTTGAGAGAGGGGCAAAAATGATAAGAACAAAGCAATTAGGGCAGTGGAAGGGTTTAAAATCACTCTCCCCATACAGGAGAAATAAGAGAAGCTGGGAAGAAGGGAGGAGGAGGTGAAGAAGAGCAGCTGTGCTTATAAGTCGCTCTCTCCATAGAGGGCACTGGAGAAGGAGATGTAGTCCAGGGCGCCAGGGGGGCTGTCAGGTCCGATGTACCTGGTCATGCGGCTGATGCAGTACTCTGCCTGCTCGGGAGGCAGCTCCCTGCGCAGCTCCTCCACTGTGATGTAATTCTGCAGGAGAGAGAGTGGAGGCGGAGTGTGATTTACTGAGGCAACAAGAACTATTGTCTCATAGTATAAATCTACAGAGGAGTCTGTGAGGATCTAATAAGAATGGTGACCAACAGTTAGCCCAAATAGCCCTTTGCTGGAATTTCTGTGCATTTTGAATTTGGACAGCTAAAAGCTTGAATTTAAAATTGATAACTGAAGCCAAAGCAGTACAAGATTAATCACTGAGTTTCTTCCAGATCTAAAGGGAAATTTGGCACTTATTTTTGAAGTCTGGACCATTGTTCCAGTTATTGCCAAGAATGATTAATTCTTATTTTATCTAGTCGACTTACATACACCAAACAATATAACCCTTTTCAAAAACTGTATGTAAAATTAGGGTTAAATCAGGTTTTTTTTGGGGGGGTGGGGTGCTGGAGCCTATCCCAGCTCTCATGGGGCAAGGTACACCATGGACAGCTTGCCACTATCACAGGGCCAACACAGAGAGACAACCATTAACACCTATGGTCAATTTAGAATCACCAATTAACTGAATATTTATGTCTTGGCCATGGGAGGAAGCCAGAGAATCCCTGCAGACACAGGGAGAACATGCAAAGTTCACACAGTAAGGCCCCAGCAGGGGTTCAAACCAGGAACCTTATTGCTGTGAAGTGGCAATGCTAACCACCACAATTCTGTAACCTCACTATTGAACAGGCCTAGTTGTTTTCAAAACCATATGTATCACCAAACGTGTGCTAGTCTGAAGTAATCAGGTTTTCCAAATCCCTTACCTCAACTATCCGAAGCAGGTTTCATTGCTTAAGTGCTTCAATTACTTCACAAAGCTGACTGTAACCTGACTTGTTGACAACCTTTCAAACAAGTTGAATTTCTTTTCTTATGTCTTCAACATCAGTGTTTCTGTATCACTTTAATTCAATGTTCTAAGCAATTTCTGTAGATATATACTGAATCTGTAATACTGGGGCAAGACGTTTGTCAGAAGCTATATGGTGTCCATTTGTAGCCTGAGTTCTACTGCCCAGTCACATCTAAGCAGGCTTTGTTTGCATGCAGATAAAAAGTCCAAACTGAATGCAAAAGCGGGATTACATTTGCTGCAATGCAATCTTAAAAACACTGGCTGTTGTCTGATGCTTGACCTTCAAAATTTATCTGCATTTGTAAACAATGACCGGCAGATAAGAGGCTTAGTCAGCAGACTACCTTGCAAATGGATTGCCAAATTGCGTTATATCTGAAAGAAATGAGGTCTTAAACCTGATGATCAAGTACCTAACATAAGCTAACAGGAGGTTGTATCCATGTGCTCACCTTGTCTGAGGCCAGAATCTTGAAGGAGGCCATGACCTGTTCTGCAGTGTCAGTCTCAGCGGTCTCACGGGTCATGAAGTCAATGAAGGCCTGGAAGGTCACCACACCTGTATTGTTGGGGTCCACCAGGGTCATGATACGTGCAAACTCCACTTCACCCTATCAGCAAAAACACATATTCCTTCAACATTATAACCATATAAAGTAATCAGTAAATCCTTATACTTTACATTTTAGTCTCACTCAAGTTGTTGTATACAATTAAATTTGAACAAGTTTAAAAGAGTCTGACCACTGACCAGATCGTAACCCATGGAGATGAGACAGGCACGGAAGTCGTCTGGGTCCATCATGCCGTTTCTCTTCTGCAAAGGAAAAATAACATGTAATGTTTTAATTACTGTAAGAGAGAGGGCATATATAAAAAACATATCATAGGGTGCCAAGAAACAAACTGTGGAATTGTATGAGGAAGTCAGGAGTGGCAGAGAAGTATGCGAAGGTGGTGCAGGACATGTATGAGGACAGTGAGACAGTGGTGAGGTAGGAGTGACAGATGGGTTCAAGGTGGGGGTGGGATTACAACAGGGATCAGCTTTGAGCCCCTTCTTGTTTGCAATGGTGACGAACAGGTTGACAGATGAGGTCTCCATAGACTATGATGTATGCAGACAACACTGATCTGTAGTGAGAGTAGGGAGGAGGTGGAAGAGAGCCTGGAGAAGTGGAGGTATGCACTGGAGAGAAGAGGAATGAAAGTCAGTAGAACTAAAAGAGTACATGTACATAAATGAGAGGGAGCCAGGTGGAACAGTGAAGATGCAAGAAATAGAGGTAGTGAAGGTGAGGTGAAAAAGAGTGCAGGTGGACACAAGTGTCAGGAATGCTTTGTGACAGAGGATAGCAGCAAGAGTGAAAGGGAAGGTTTGCAGACTGTAGTGAGGCCTGCTATGATGTATGGTTTGGAGATGGCAGCACTGATGAAAAGACAGGAGGCAGAGCTGGAGATGGCAGAATTAAAGATGTTGAGATTTTTGCTGGAAGTAACCAGGATGGACATCAGAGGGACAAGTCAGGTTGAGAAGTTTGGAGACAAAACCAGAGATGGTTTGGACATGTTCAGAGGAGGGATAGCGGATATATTGGACAAAGGATGTTGAAGATGGAGCTGCCAGACATGAGGAGAAAAGGAAGACCACAGAGAAGATTCATGGATGTAGTGAAGGAGGACATGCAGAGGGTTGGTGTGAAGTGGTTATAAGGCCACTTCACACCTTAATTTTTTAAATTCAGGTGTGCTACCTTTAATTTGTGTGGTTTCTTATGCATATTGTAGCATTTAAAACATCAAAATGAATTTAGAGGAGTGACTTAAACTGGGGAGCTGGACCCACTGGTTGTGAAAAGAGCCACAGGAGGTAGGGTGTGGATGATCATGGGGAAAAAAAGAGCACATTAAATTGAATGAATCAGATTTTTCTGGGGAAAATAAGAGACAGACAATACTTTGCTTATGCAACAATGCTACTTGGACGTTTTAAAAGTTTTATGAAAAAATAATGATGTGTAAAAATGGGGTATGTGAACTTTTTCAGCTTGTGTTTGAAAACTGTTCATTTATATGAAGCACCACACTTTGTCCTCTCACCCTGTCAAAGTGGTTGAAGGAAGCCCTGAACTCGTTGAGCTGTTCCTGGCTGATGCCCTTGGCATCGCGGGTCAGGATCTGGTTCTCCACCTCGTTGATGGTTCTGGCGATGGTGGTGAGCAGCTGCTCCCAGCCCACACGGATGTGCTGCAGTAGTGAAGAAACAGGAGGGATTTAAACGAAGGTAACATACGCATTAAGAAAGAAGACGTGAAGGGTGACAGGTGAGCCGTTCTGCACACCTCCATGGTGTAATTGGTGTGCTTGTTGTCGAAGATGAGGGACTCCTGGATGAGCTGGTGGTCTCCTTCCAGCTTGTCGATGTTGGATTTGTAGTTGATTATGTTCTGCTCGTACTGCTTCAGGCTGTTCATCTGTTCCTCCAGAGAGCCAGCGATGTCCACAGACACGTGGCTGATCTCCTGTAGAGACAAGAAACAATGAGAAAATACAGCGTGCTGAATGAAAATTTATTTTTTGGTACTACAAGGTGCTCCCTAATTCGATTATGAACTTTACAACCTTCATGCTGATCTGACTACACAGATTTACATGGAAAAGACTGCATGACTGGTGTTGAGTTACTGAAACACCTCCATCTCGTACCTCCATCTTGGTTTGAATCCAGGGTCCGATGATGTTGGCCTGAGCTGCAAACTGGCGCCTCAGTCTCTCATTGGCCTGCTGCCTGGCCACCTCCTCCTGGAGCATTTGGTCTCTGAGGGGCACGAGGTGCTTCACCTACAGAGACAAGTTAAATTCAGTTGAGAGGTTTTTTTCTAATATATATGTAGATGTATTTGATTTCAAACCTTTGTGCAACCATGTTTTATTACAATATTTACATTTCATATAAAGACCTTCTTGACTGTAGCATTTCTGTGGTCACCTGAACAATTTTAAATTTCAACTGATTACCATCAGAATGCCCAAAAAGCCCATGTTTTTTTGAATGTATGTGTATAGTTTTCAGTACAAATTGCTACTTCATGATTCCCCAAAGGGAAAACAATATCAATTTTTTCAGCACAGATGGTCTGATGTGTGTCTCACTACGACTGGACTGACAGATTGTCCTGCGGAGTTTTTCTGACCTCCCCTGAGAGCTTGCAGCCAGCAGTGTTCAGTTTCACTCTAACCTACATGTACTGTACTACCCCTGACCAGTCGCTATGTTTGCACCGTACTATTATTAGCTGGATGACCAAATGCAGTGCACAGAGAGAGCCAGGTTGACATTTCCCGTTTTCATAATGCCAGCTTGCCACTTCCCTTAACTTCTGCTTAACTATGAACACCACATTGTGATTCTGGCCTATGTTTAATTTGACTCACAGTGTCCCACTTGGTGGAGATGTCCTGGGGGGTGAGGTTTGTGTATGGGTTGATTCCAGACAGCTTGATGCCGTACGTCTGGGCAATCTTCAAGATCTCATTGTGGATGCCCAAAGTGGCCATGCGCTCCTTGTCAGCCTCAGGCAGAGTGGCCTTGAACTGGTCATGAGCTGTGATCAGACTCTGTATGTGAGAATGGGTGAAGAATATCAACAGATTAATATGATAGCTCACCAGTACACCAGAAGATTGTGTTTCTATAAAGTTTGTTCCCTGAAATGAGCCTTTAATGTCTGACAAAACAGATTGCTCTCAAAATTCATATCACAGCCTCTCGTGCATCAGTGACTAAAAACAGCATATAATGCCTCAAACAACCCTGGTAATTTTCTTTCCTGATTAATTTTTCTTCTGAGTTATTTCATATGGATTTTGATGCAAATAAAATCCTTTTAGGCCCAATTAAAATTAGACAAAAGTTACTGGACAGTCATTTTAGGGATTCTAACGGCTGAACATAATCATTCTATTCTTAACGCTACTGGGGCATTGAATTGATCAATTTGGCACCTAAAACAGTTAACACTAAGCATGAAACAAAGTTATTTGAATAAAACATCAATGTATGCAATTACTGAGAAAACTTTCAAAAAGATGGTGCTGGCATGTTTATTTATGGAGATGGAGGGTACCTGGATTTCTTCAATGCTGTGGACAATGAACATGTCCTGCAGGTCTTCCATGGCTCCATCCATCCAGTTGTTGAAGGGCGCTGCCCTCTTTGCGAACTCCAGGTACAACTGGTCAATAGTCTCCCACAGCTTCTCCACACGCTGCCATCACAGAAACACATTCATGATGCCAAAGCAGAGGTGTACACTTCATGCTTTTAAACTGAGACAAGAGCAAAATATGCCATTTACACTGTTTTGTCACTAATTTGTCAATGACTTGTTGAGTTTCATTTTTAAAAAAAGTTGAATTTGTCAGTCACAGAATCACCCATTTATAAAGCTTCTTCATAGTGATAGGGAAGATCCCTTTCCTCATGTTAGACATATTTCGTCCATTGTCCTACACTGATAATTAACCTCATTCACAATTTCGATATTATAATCCAATGATCTTTCCACTTATCTGTAACCCAATCACATCATTGTCCTTGATAAAATAACACTGGCATTTGTAATTTTGCTTTTCATTCCTGTTAACATGCAACCCTCCTCCTGCTTTTTCTTCTGGGTGTTCTGGGAATCTTAAGTTTCCATCAGCCGCCATCGACTACTCCCCTATTTAGTTTTTGCTTTCTCCTCTGTCATCCTTCCCTGTATATTTCTGCTCGTACATCTGGCTTACAGTGCTACAGGTTTCTGATCTTTGGTTACTGACCTCATGAACCTGCCCATTTTTTTTTTTTACATCTCCCATTTCTGAGTGTTCTTTTGTCCCACCACTTTCCTCTCATCGAGGCAGATAGCCACACTCCCTGAACCTCAGTGTGCTGGATGCGTTTCCTTGCTTGCTCACAGGGAAGAGTTAAGTTTATCTATAATATTCTCACCTCACTATATAAAGTGCTCTGAGAGGTTTTATCGAGTGAAATTGTGATACGAAACTAAACTGAATTTACTCTGTTATAGTACTGCCCCATGAAGTCTCTCAGTAATCTTCAAGTCTAATAAAAGTTTATTATTTAAATTCATATTACTTTATTTGCAAGTAAAAAAAAGGATAAGTTTATGCACAATTCAGTAAGCACAATTTGATTTCTTACATTCAGTCTGTATTCCTCTTGAAGATACAGGCCTTTCTTACTGCTTTGTTTTCCTCTTCACTAATGTTTCCCAAGCTGTTAGTGTCATCTCATTCAAAATTTCAGTATCACTACTCTCGTCCAACGATCTAAGCATGCCTCTGTTCTCCTAGCCCAGGGGCTGGCAACCTATACTATAAAAAGAGCCATTTTGATCAATTTTAGACTGCAAGAATCCGTATGGAGCCAATTTATTTCAATTTATATAGCACCAATTCACAACAGAAGTCAGAAGTAGAGAGAAAACCCCAACAATCAGACGATCCCCTATGAGCAAGTACTTGGCAATGGTGAGAAGGAAGAATTTCCTTCTAAACACAAAGAGACCTGGCAGAACCAGGCTCAGGGAGGGGCAGCCATTTGCCTCGATTGGTTGAGGGGTGAGGGAAAAAAGGAGCGCAAAGAGATACAGACTATGGGAGAGAGAAGACAACATGATATGCAGTAGTAACAAATAAATGCGTAGGGAGTGAAAAGAGGTGGGTGGATGAGAAAAGCCCAGCACATAATAAAAAGCCCTCCAGCAGCCTAAACCTACTACACCATAACCAAGCCCACAAAACACATGAAACTTGTACTACCCACTGATTACAGTGCCTTGTGAAAGCATTCATACCCCTTGAAGTTTTCCACATTTTGTCACATTAAAACCACAAACGTAAAGGTATTTTATGGGAATTTTATTCGATAGACAAACACAAGTAGAACTGCATAATTGTGAAGTGGAACTCTTTTCCAAATAACAGTGTAAAAGGCTCTCTAGTTTCCTGGTTTTGGAATCCATAGCCAGGGGGACTCAGGACTAGCCATTTATGAGTATCCACACTAGTCACTGCAACTCAAGTTCAGCTAAATTAAGGACAGTTTTCATAATCATGTTTTTTTAGTCAAAACCACAGGGAGCCACTGGAGATGGCCAAAACAGCATCGTGAGCCATGAATTCGAGACCTCTGCCTTAGCCAATCAGCCACTAATGTTTTTTTAGATTAACTGCAATCAGCAATTTCAAGCCATCTCTTGTGCATTCCTCATCTTCTACTTTCTATGTTGTTGCTTTTCATCCAAATCTAACCAACAATATTAACTCAGTTTCCCCTTTCCTTCCAAGTGAGTCCTACTCATTGACTTGTCAATCTACAGTGGGTACGGAAAGTATTCAGACCCCTTTAAATTTTTCACTCTTTGTGTCATTGCAGCCACTTGCCAAAATCAAAAAAGTTCATTTTATTTATCATTAATGTACACTCAGCACCCCATCTTGACAGAAAAAAACAGAAATGTAGAAATTTTTGCAAATTTATTAAAAATGAAAAACTGAAATATCACCTGGTCATAAGTATTCAGACCCTGTGCTCAGTATTGAGTAGAAGCACCCTTTTGAGCTAGTACAGCCATGAGTCTTCTTGGGAATGATG
>VUQH01083208.1:0-14580 GCA_015106775.1 Etroplus canarensis
CAGACTTTTCATGTCTAATCCTATTCTTGATTAGTAGTTCCTGGAAATCTCTGTTTGTGAATTCTGTACCATTGTCTGAACAAATGCACTTTACTTCCCCATAGGGTGCTATATCTGCCAGGAATCTCTCTGTAGCTTGTACCGCATCACTTTTGTATTTCAGGAAATACACAAATGTGGTACCTGAATAGTCATCTGTAAAAGACTGTACATATTTATGCCCATCAATGCTTGGGGTTTTCATGGGGCCTGCTAAATCAGTATGAACCAGCTGTAGAGGCTTTGTAGCTTTTCTGTCTGGCTCTCGATTTCTAGTCTGTGTGAATTTTCCCTGTGTGCACACTTCACATATTGGAGCTGGTCTGACTGTACTCCCCTTAATCATCATCCCTTTTACAACATTCTGCAAGTTTTGTACATCTTCATAAGTACAGTGACCCAAAATTTCATGCCACGTTTGCATGTCGTGACAGTCTTTGCATTTATCAACATTTTGTTCAATAGTCGGCAGGTAATACAAGTTACCACTTTCATAAATGTCAAACCTGCTACCGTCCTTCGTGATCATGTAACTGTCTTCTTTCTTGAAGGTGATTGTTGCTCCTCCATTTGCCGCTCTCGCCACCGAAAAGATGTTGTGTGGGTATGATGGCATGTACAGTGCATCACGTAGCTGTGCTCTGTGTTGTCGTCCAGTGTTGTCTAGAAGATAAATCACCGCTGTCCCTCTGCGTTGTGCTATTCCGCTGCACTTGGTTCCGTCTGCCAGTTCGACTGAGTGTGACTCCGGTCGGAATGTGTCATCAAAGCTGTTGAACTTATCGATGTCGTTCAAAATGTGGGATGTCGCGCCTCCATCCACCATGATGCCTTTCATTTGTACGTCGTTTGCTGACCTCTCACTTCTTTTGTACTTCGCCATGAAGAGATGATCGTCCTCGATTCTCTCTTCTTCCTCTGCAACTTTTCTGGCGCCATCTTGTTCTCCCTTTTTCTTACACAGTGATTCTTTGTGTGTATTACTTCTACAATGATTGCACCAAACTTTTTGGGTACACTGCCTTGCCTTGTGTCCTTTTGCTCCACATTTGTAACATGTAATGGTGACAACTTCATTTCTTTTATTAAAGTGTGTCTTGATGCTTTGTTTGCTCTGTTTCACACTTGTTTTCATTACATTGTCCGTAGGTTCAGCAGTTTTCATTTTTTCGGCCTCTTCATAGATTCTCAGTCTCCTCTTAAAGTCTCTAAATGTAACATCATTTTCGTTTTGTGTTACATGGACTGCTAATGGCTTGAAAAAGTCTGGTAGCCCACCAAGTATCATGGCTATAATAAGTCCATCACTCAGGGATTCACCTGCACCCCTTAGAGCTGTAATCACATTCTCTGCTCTTATTACATAGTCAGTGACACTCTCGCTGTCAGCCATGCGTAACTTTGTCAAAGAAGTGTACAAGTTTATTATTCTTGGCTTGCTTCTGCCAGAATAATGCTCTTTCAATATTTGAAGGGCTTTCCTACCATCATCAGCAGCATCGTGCCTTATTAGTGACAGGCTTTTATCATCCAAAAGTCTTATTAGCTCAGCATAGCAGTCGGCATTTTTTCGCGCATCCGCAGCTCGCTCCTCCTCACTAACCTCTCCAGGGTCACGTAGAACAGTCTCTTTTAATTTCTGGATGTGCAGGTGACCAAGGAATCTTGTTTCCCAAAGGTCATACTTTTCTTCGGTTCCATCAAAGAAGAGACGTGTCGGTGTCATTCCCGTCGCTCCTGTGTTCGGCATTTTGGCGCTTGTTTTCAGCTAGCGCCAATCAGTTAGCTTTTAGCTCTGACCTTCGCGTAATACTTTGCGATTTTTCACCAAATTAACGGTACTTATCTTCAAGTTGTCCCACAGCGTCTTTGGAAGCTCCGTGTAATGCTTTGCGGTAAAACTTCTGGCTGCCGTTAAACCTAAACTTGTTCAACTCCGCCTGGGCCCATAACCTGTCGAGCATTGTGCGCAATCTTCATCTTGCCAACAGGCATATTTATTCATCTTCATGAAATTACATTCAGGTGGAGTGAACAACTACCAGCCCGACCTCACTACTGAACCGATTAAACAGGACAGCATCCCATATCCGGGAAGTGAGGAATCACAACATGAACCCTCACAATAAAAGCGTTACTCAAAGACATATGAGTAAAGGCGTCGTCATTCAACAATACTTGACAATATGATGGGGAGCCAAGAGAGGAACTGTGGAATCGTATGAGGAAGTCAGGAGTGGCATAAAGCATAAAAGCAGAATTAAATCAGAGTTCTCCAGTCAAAATGCAGGCTTTGAATAAAACTTACTTACACACTAACATCTTTTACAGCTCGGGGTAAATGCAGTCCATCAACCGCTGCTTCTAAAACAGATTTAAGGTGTCCTCTGTTCACAGAGAAATTTGCCATGACTTTAAGGCTCCACAAAACGCTTGATATGTGTCCTCCATGCTTTCATGTTTTACGTGCTCGCCTCACACGAAAAGTCCCTGTCATGATTCTCAGTGAGTGAGAGGAGAGATGACTCTAAATGCAGGACACAGAATCAGGCAAACAAAAGGGGGAGTTTTATTGCTGAAACACCCTTTAATAAAAACTAAGTCCATAAGGGGGTGATGGGCAAATGATACCGAGGCTTCTGAGCTCGTGTCAGTCTCCCTGAAGCGGAGCGATTCCAAACAGTGTCAAAGGCTGTGTCAAAACACCACTGTCACGTGACCGATGACATTCGAAGCTTCAGACATCATAGCGGTTTCACTTCGTGCTTCGTGGGTTCAAAATGTTTTGAAGCGTTTCATTGGCTCGGAGTATTTCAGTGTGTTTCATTGGTTCAGAGGGTTTCCTTGCTTTCACACCAGGTGTATGAGATGCATCAGTATTATTCAGCAGTGTTGGGTTGTGAGGAGAGAGATTTGGAGTTTTTAAATAAAACTTTCTAAATGAACCTGAACCAACATTTTACCCTTCGTTTTCTGTCACTTGCTTAATCTGGTTTAATCTGCAATGTTGTGTGTGTGTGCGTGTGTGTGTGTGTGTGTGTGTGTGTGTGTGTGTGTGCGTGTGCGTGTGCGTGTGTAGGTCAGTGTGTCTGCATATTACTCCTTTTAACAAAGGAGTGTTGGTTGGTGCAGTGTTTTAAGTGTCTTCTAACAACAAATGTATAATGTATATGTATAATGTAATGTATAACTTTTATTACTGAAATGGGATTGAAACAGTGTCAGTGCTTCAGTCATGCTCCTGAAAGGTTGCTATGGCTTCAGTTGGCCACCAGGTGTCACTGTTCTTAGCCAGACTGAAGCCTCAAAGCTTTGAATCTTTTTTTGGTACAGTTAGAAGGAAAGCCTCAGAGCTTCACGAGGCTTCACCTGCCCGTCACTACAATAAGGAAAAGTCTGAGAACTGGAAACACTGAGGCAGGGACCCATCGACTAACAACGCAACAAGGAGCAAGGGAAAGTCAGGGGTATAAATGCACAAAGAAAAGTGAGGAAAGTGGTTACAGGCGAGAAGGGAGCACAGATGACAAAAATCAGGAGCAGAACTGAACACAATGCATGAAATGAAACCAGTGTCAAAGTAAAACAGGAAGTAGGAAACACAACTTAGAATGCAGACATGACAGAAGGATGTACCGGTATGGATGCCTACATATAAGGACATCATGACCGTAGAGAACGTCGGGCAAGTATATGACAGACAGGTGGACACCATTCTGGGCACAGTGAAAGATAGCAATACCAGGGGGCACAGCTACGAACTGAAGAAGAGGAGGGCAAGCTTGAAGCTGAGGCAGCATGCCTTTAGGCTACTAGTGGTCAACATTTGGAATAGCCTTCCTGAAGAAGTAGTCACATGTGAACACTTTCAAGAACCGCCTGGATGCTCATTGGAAAAATCACCCACAGATGTTCGACTGGGAAGCCGAAGGATCTGTACCCCGGTTGAGGTAGTTTGTTTAACAAGATCTGGGCATAGAGGCTCAGCCTGCACCCAGAAACAAAGTAGGGTAACGTAAGGTAAACACAAGAGGGTGACACACAGGAAAATAAGCTAAACACAGGAAGGAACTAGAACTGACTAAACAGACTAAATACAAGAAACACTGATGAACAAGAGGAAACAGGAAAGCACTACTACACACAGACTAGATACAGGGAGACATGAGGAAGATCATAAAACCAAAACCAAAGAAAGAAACGCAAATAAACTCAGAAGACAGGAGCTAGAACTCAAATGCAACATGCAGGACTGGAGGGCAGGATAGAGCAACACGTAACAGAAACACAAAACCCAGACAACAGAACACAAAAAACATGCTAAACATGCACAGGACTAGAAATAAGGCTCAAGCATAAACAGGGAGTACAATATATAGAACATGAGAATAAAGAAACCTTTAACAGGAACATACAAAACTAGAATACAAAAATCCAGACAGAGACCATAAAACTGAAACTGCACAAAG
Organism: Etroplus canarensis; assembly: GCA_015106775.1. NCBI lineage: Eukaryota > Metazoa > Chordata > Actinopteri > Cichliformes > Cichlidae > Etroplus > Etroplus canarensis. The sequence goes on from VUQH01083208.1 coordinate 4,509, forward strand.
AGCAGAATTACAGAGTCACAGACTCAAAGTAAAGAAAATCCAAGGGAGCTACCTTCCCTTTCACTCTTGCTGCTATCCTTCTGTCACAAAGCACCCCTGACACTCGTCTCCACCCACTCCACCCTGCCTGCACTCTCTTCTTCACCTCTCTTGTGTTCTGTCCGTTGCTTTGGATGGTTGATCTCAGGTATTCCTCCTTGCATCTTCACCGTTCCACCTGGCACTTGTGAATCATAATGATAGTAATCTTTTCACAGACTAGGATCATTTCTTCATTTCTCACATAAAAATACAGTGTGAAACCTACACAACGGAAAAACAGGTGCACTCAGTATATATGGCTCTAAATCACCATCTAGTGGCAGCTGTGTGAAAACACGGCACAATCAGTATGCTCTTCTTTGGCTTCGGGGTTCCCTCCCTGTTTTATTGTCCTCTTTACCGCCTGTGTGCTCAGAGATAGAGTACAGCAGAGATAAGAGCTTCGGGAAACATGAGGACATGAGCTGTGTCTAATGTAACATTTCAAACCGGTAAGCCTTCACATTTCCACTATTTTCTCCTTACAGTGTCACTGCAAATTTTGCCGATCTCCTAACGTTACAAAAGTACATAAAATACAGGTTAGACTGGTTAAACTTTAACTTCAAACTGACTCCATTGGGAAGATGTTTGACTGGCACTTCTCTTTGTGAGAAACCATACTTCTGTCATAGTTTTCATTTTTTAATATAACTTTTCTCTTGTTTCCCGATCTTTACATGCGTCTCTCGCTCTGTTTTAATTTTCATGTTGCTCCTCGCTGTCACTTCCTGTTTAGTTTTGTCAGTTTCGTTTCGTTTCTTTCTAAGTTTGACTCGCTGTCCGCCGTGTTCACAGGGGCAATTCTGGCCCAGGGTTCCCCTACAACCAGCATTCATCGTATTATTTCGGAAATATAACAGTGTTAATACTGTAACTCCTGGCTTCAGCTCGACTCGTTCATGTTGTGTCCGGCAGACACTTTTTTTCTTGGCTCAGCAGTGTATTTTTGCCTTTTTGTCTCAACTTTGTTTTCCCATTAAGTCGTTTAGACCCTGACTACTCCCCTCTTTCCCCTGCAGAATTTCATGAAATAATATTTTAGCCATAAATTCCTGTTTTCCTGCATTTGGGTCCACAGGGAACTGCAACCATAACAGTCTCTATCCTCTAATACAATCTGTCCATCGGAGTTGTACTGGCAGCAATTAAGCACAGTCAAGGATATGTTATGATCAGGGTCTGGGTTACATTTAGCCCACGGTTAGGGTAAGAAGACGGCAGTCCACCCTGACCTCCTGCCTTATAAATATCCTTCATAAATATATTGAGCATGACGACATGCTGATAAAAAAGGTCGGTTTGAGGGGGTTTCACTTTAGCTTGTCAGAACCTTGTGTTTACAGATATATTCATGAACTGAACCTTTACTCTGTCAGGTGAAAGTTACTGCTTGTGTAATCTGACACTAGGTTCACCAGCCCATCCCCCCCTTTTTTGCCTCCAGCAAAACCTCGGTTGCCTAATGTATACCCTCTGACTTTGTCTCTTACCTGAGAGGCGAGGACAAGGGACAACTACACCAGACAACGAGGCTTCCCGGCTCAGACCCAACCAATCAAATCCTGCTGGACAAACAGACTGGTGACGAACCACAGCTCGGCACAACGCAGAATAAAGACTCCTCACACAGGTCAGTGCAGATGTATCGATTTGCTTCGTCCATTTACTTGTGATTATTGGGTTTATCACCTCTGGGTTTATGGGAGTTATGCTGCACACACTCTTGCATGTTACCAAATTAGTCAGCCTCCATAGATTCACATGGTTCACGGTTCGATACCCGCCTGCGGCCACCCAAGACCCACTAGCCCAAGACCTGGACTCACGCGTGTGGAGGTGGACCGGAGGCCATAAGGACGTCACCCCCTGAGCATTGCCGAGGTGCCCTTGAGCAAGGCACCAAAACCCCACATTGCTCCCTGGCGCCTGAGATGGCAGCCTTGTATGCCAGCCTCCCTCCCTGCATGTGTAGAAGCGTCGGCAATTGTAATTTCCCCCCTGGGGATTAATAAAGTATAACTTGTCCAGATTACCCAGTGATTTGATTTATTCATTTATTTTTTGTGTTACGTCCCTCAGTTGGTCTAGGGGTGAGGGGAGTAACACCAGGGGACAGTTTGGGTCAGTTTGAGGACAGTTTATTGCCAGGGTGATGTTCAGGATGACACATACACCTGCAGGGGGAGCCAGCCAAGGCCAAAACAAGAAACAAAACCGCCAAGAACTAACTAGGAAAAAGAAAAGTGCAATCCTGCAACTGAACTCCATAGCAACACCAGGAAACTCAGAAGAAAAGAGGGAACAATCGAACTACAATGGCAGGTCCCCCCAACCAGCTTCCTCTGGCAACTTAACACAGCTCAAACAAGTCAGTTTAAGAACAGGCAAACTTACTAACTAGAGTCAAAGAAACTAGTGAGAGGCCACATGGAGCTCTGTAGGACCAAAAGGTTCTGAACTGCGGCTTCCACCTGCTCATGTAGCCCCCTGGAGGTGCTCATTGGCTGCAGGAGCTCAATGCCCGGCCACTACAACAGAGAAGCAGGAACACCAGGGACCAATATGATGCTGAGGCCGGAGTAAAAGACCCGGGACCTGGAAGCAGCACGGCGCGCTCATTACACGACATTTCCCGGGGAATGTAAGAATTATTCATTAAAGTCCCCAAATTATCGGTTGATCATTTGGGATCAGGTCAACTGTTTTTTCTATTTTACTTCGTTTTGAAGGTGATGCCCCGAATATACACACTGGGAGCCCCGACATTAATGTTGGTGCTGCCCGTGTGAGGCATGGTAATATTAACAATAAGTCATAACCCTTGTAAAAAAAAAAAAAAGCCTCTTGCAATGTTCATGAAAACTGGAAAAATGAGAAACTATCCTTTCATCCCTGCATGCCAAACTTTCCCCCTTCCCTGTTTTCTGTGATGATTAAAGCATGTCCAAACTGTCCCTGCTGCCGAGCGTTTCATCATTTAGTCCCTTTCAGCTTGCTCTGACTACATGTCTGCACTGTGAATCATCTGTCCTGATGAGCTGGAACTGTAACAACATCTGTTACACTTTAAGCGTCTCTCATAGGTCAGTCTGCTCTGATGTCATGCTGACGTTTTCCAGGAAGGTGAAGGTTTGAAGTTACACGTCTCCTCGTGCCCGACGCAGTTATCTCCTCTGGGCAAGCTAAACAGGTAAGGAGACTTTTTTTGTAACATTAATTGTAAACATTGATAGTAAATGTTCAGCTGTGCGGTGATAGAGGGGCAGGCTGCGAGGAAGAAAGTAACTTTATAAAACTTAAAAATGCCTAAAAATAAAAGCACTGCGGTGCAGAGGCAGGACAGAAATCCAGCTAAAGGACAAAGTCAGAGAACTAAACACACAAGAGGCAAGTAGGGACAGGTGAACAACCAGACTGAGGACTAAAAAGGATTCAAACAGGACTGTAGCCACACGCTGCATCAACATTTCAGGTTTGGTCACTCTTGGTCAGCGCTTAGTATGGCTGCCACACCGTGACTTCCGAGTCACTTCGCTCAGTCGGGCACGTTCTTAAACCAGTTTTAAAAGTTGCCAGGCAGACAAAGAACCACATGAGGTACAAAGGAAAGGCAAGCACACAAAAACAACAGAACCGGTAAGAACCAAAACTAAAACCACAGACTATGACAAGGTCTTTAAAGATACTCGAACTGAAAAACTGTTTGAAACCTTCCCACATGAACTAAATTAACAGATGATAAAGGAAACACTGCTATGAGACGTCCAAAACATCCCTGAACTCTGTTAAAAAGTTATAAACTGAACCAGGGATGAGCTGTAATTTCATTTCGATTTATTTTTATGTATTATCTGTCTATCCAACCTTAAAATGGTGCTGTTATTTAACCATTCCTTAACAACACATTTTTATTTATATAGGCTGGGAAAAGGGCAAAGCCTCTTCAGGAAATAAGTCCAGCTGGGGTTAGGCATTTCATAATAGCTTAGGCTATAAATGCTGTGGCGTGTTGCTTGGTTCCTGTAAAAATGAACTAAAAACTAATCTACTAACTAATCACATAAGTTCTTTTTCTAATTTTTCTTAAGTTCTGCAAAGGGTAAATACAAAAGTACTTTTAAAAAAGGTTTTTCCTCATTTTTCTTTATTTTCTCCCCATGTATACAGCCCCAGTTCCAAAAAAGTTGGGACGCTGTGTAAAATATAAATAAAAGCAAAATGCAAATGATTTCAAATCTCATAAACCAATATTTTATTCACAAAAGAGCATATAAAGTATGTCAAACACTGAAAATGAGACATTTTACTATTTAATGAAAAATACTAGCTCATCTTGAATTTGATGGCAGCAACACGTCTCAAAAAAGTTGGGACAAGGGCAACAAAAAAGCTGGAAAAGTAAGTGGTTCTATAAAGAAAGAGCTGGAGGAACATGTTACAACTAATGAAGTTAACAACAGGCCAGTGATGTGATTGGGTATAAAAAGAGGTGGAGTCTCTCGGGAGTAAAGATGGACAGAGGTTCAGAAACTGTATGAACAATTTCAGAATAATGTTCCTCAATGTAAAATTGTAAAGACTTTGAATATTCCGTCATCTGCAGTACATAATAGAATCAGAAGATTCAGAGAATCTGGAGAAATCTCTGTGACCAATGGACACGGCTGAAAACCAACACTGGATGCCGGTGGTGTTCAGGCCCTCAGGCAGCACTGCATTACAAACAGACACGATTCTGTCATGGAAATCACTGCATGGGTTCAGGAACACTTCCACAAATCATCGTCTGTGGACACAGTTGGCCGTGCCATCCACACATGCAGGTGCAAAGAGGAAGTCATGTGAGAACATGATCCAGAAATGCCGGGATCTTCCCTGGGCCAAAGCAGAAAACTGTTCTGTGATCAGATGAGTGGAAATTTGAAATTCCTTTTGGAAATTCTTAACACCTCAACCTCCAGATTAAATAGTAGAGGGACCATCCAGCATGCTATCAGCGCTCAGTTCAAAAGCCTACATCTCTGATGGTATAGGGGTGCATTGGTGCTCATTGTACAGGCAACTTCCACATCTGGAAAGGCACCATAAATGCTGAAAGGTATATACAGGTTTCAGAGCATTATCCCATCCAGACTACTTGCTGAAATCAGCAAGACAATGCTAAACCATCTACTGTAGCTATTACAACAGCATGGCTTCATAGGTGCTGGACTGAGCAGCCTGCAGTCCAGGCCTTTCACCAGCTAAAACAAAATGCCACAACGAAGACCCAGGACTGTTGAGCAACCGGAATCCAATATCAGACAAGAATGGGTCAACATTCCTCTCTCGAAGGTCCAGGAGCTGGTGTCCTCAGTTCCCAGATGTTTACAGACTGTTGTTAAAAGAAGAGGGGATGCTACACAGTGGGAAACATGGACCCGCCCCAACATTTTTGAGACGTGTTGCAGCCATCAAATTCATAATGGGCTACTATTTTTCATGAACTAGTAACATGTTTATTGGACAGAGTTCTGTCTTGTATGTAAGAAAAGACATCACTTCCATTTAGGTCTTGTTTTAATTACGTGGATGGCATTATGTTCATCTGTCCGGCTGTTACAAATCTTGTTACCGCTACAGGGGCTGACTTGTTTCCTGGATCTTTACCAAACTTTGTGCTGCTAACCCCTACAATGGGTAAAGGATCTAAACAAATTAACAAAGCCGTGGGGTCAAAGGTCAAGATCACAAAGCAGTTTTAAGGCGGAGGCATACGTGCCGAGCTCCTAGCTGTTTCAATGCGGTCTAATTTTAGATGTCACGTGGCAAGCACTGCTTGCTTTGCTTAACCGGAAGGAACGCCCGTGCTTTGACCTCACATCAGTCAAGGTGTCATACACTGGCTATGAAAAACAACACACAAACGCCTAATAGGATAGAAGGGTCCTTCCTTTTAAAGAAGGGGAGATTGTCACTAGATTTCACATTAGTGTTGACTTCGTGTGGCTACATGTGGCTCTGTGACTTGAGGCATACCAGCACCAGGCAGTCAGTTTTGCTGCTCCACGAGAAATGAAGGCTTTTTTAATCCCAGAGGGACTAAATTTGATTTATGCTTTGTGGCTCAACATTCAAAACAGTATTTCTCAACAATAGCTAGTGTTGCACCCCATTTATCCTTTGATGACAGGAAATAAGGCTACTGAGTTATCACACAGTAAAAAAATGTGTTCAGATGTAAATCTTTCTCACCGCAGACCTTTGGACTTGTTACAGCAGGAAAAACACAGGTGCAGTTAGTAAGATTATCGATGGATTTAGATGTTCCAGTAAAACATGCCAGCCGGCATACCAAGGCACCGACAGGGAAACACCTGAATGCAGGTTATTATTAATGGTGTCAGCTGCACATGGTGTTTGACGAGTCATCCTGGTGCCTTTCAGTTGTGGAAATGTTTTTGGTGAACGTTGTTCAAAGGCTGCGAGGATTCTCCCTTCAACGAACTGTCCCATGGTGTGAAAGTCTTAAGGTACACCTTGCTGGTACCTGGTTGGACCCCCTTTTGCCTTGAGAACTGCCTTAATTCTTCGTGGCATAGATTCAACAAAGTGCTGGAAACGTTTCTTAGAGATTTTGGTCCGTATTGATATGACATCACACAGCTGCTCCAGATTTGTCAGTCCCTTTTCCAACACATCCCAAAGGTGCTCTACTGGATTGAGATCTGACTGCGGGGGCCATTTGAGTACAGTGAACTCATTGCCGCATACAAGGCTTTGTGACGTGGTGCATTATTTTGCTGGAAGCAGCCAACAGAAGATGGGTACACTGTGGTCATAAAGGGGTGGACATGGTCAGTGACAATGCTCAGGTAGGCTGTGGCATTTAAACAGTGCTCAGTTGGTGCCAAAGTGTATCAAGAAAACATCCTCCTCACCACCACCAGCCTGAACCGTTGATGCAACGCTGGTTAGATCCATGCTTTCATGTTGTTATCACCAGATTCTGACCCTCCCGTCTGAATGGTGCCGCGGATATCGAGACTCGTCAGGCCAGGCAACATTTTTCCAATCCTCTGTTGTCCAATTTTGGTGAGCCTGTATGAAATGTAACCCCAGTTTCCTGTTCTTAGCCGACAGGAGTGATGCCCAGTGTGGTCTTCTGCTGCTGTCGCCCATCGGCTTCAAGTCTCCACATGCTGTGCATTTGAGATGCTCTTCTACATGCCTTGGTTGTAATGAGCGGTTATTTGAGTTACTGATGACTTCAGGGTGGCTGTGGCTCAGGAGGTAGAGCGGGTTGTCCTCCAGCAGGAAGATTGGTGGTTCAATCCCTGACATCCCTAGTCTAAATGACAACGTGTTCTTGGGCAAGACGCTGAACCCAAATGGCTCCCGGTGCATCTGTCGGGGTGTGGATTTGTGCGTGAAAGTTAAAGGCCTACATTAAAGTGCTGTGTGAATGAGGGTTGTAGTAAGAAGTGCTTCTAGAGTATATAAGCTCCAGTCCATTTACCATTCAGCTCGAAGCAATCTGGCCATTCTCCTCCGACCCTCGGCATAAACACTTTTCTCTTTTTCAAATCATTCTCTGTAAACCCAAGAGATGATTGTGTGTGAAATTTCCAACAGATCAGCAGTTTCTGATATACTCAGACCAGCCCGTTCGGCACCAACCACCATGCCACACTTCTTCCCGATTCCAGTGCTCAGTTTGAACTTCAGCAGGTTGTAGCGACCATGTCTGCATGCCTAAATGCATTGAATTGGTGCCATATTTGTATTTCAGCAGGTATACCTAATGAAGTGGCTGGTGAATGTAGACCCACAACATTAGAAGTCTTGATGTTACCCTAACTCAAATGTAGCAGCACGTAGGTCCAGTCAACAAGAGGCGTTTTTTTAACCTGACCTGTCCGGCATGTTGACATGCAGCACGGTGATACTGATGTTCATTGATAACGTTTAGCAGCTCGTGACAGAGACATCTTGGCTTGTGTGCTCTTGGTTTTCGGGGGGAAAAGAGAGAACATTTTTCTACATTGAGTATTACTCTCAGCTGAGCCGTAATTACAAACTTCAACATGGGGAGAAATCCAAAGCTTGGTGGAGCTTCCAGCGACTGTGACCGGTATATGGACTGAAACCACAGCGGCCTTTAGAGTGGAACAAAAGAGTGCCACCTAACTCAACCTCAAGTTTCAACAAAACGAAGGAAAAAGCCACCCTGATTATTAACGAGTCATCTTTGGTGAGTGCAGTGGAAAAGCAGAGCGATGAGCGCATGCCGCATCACCAAATATGGTGCCGTTTAAAGCGCCGTCTTTAGGCCTGCAGAACTAGAGCAGATCTTGGTGTAATGCTTACTCTGCACATGTGTGAAGTTTATACTGATGTTTGTCTGCCGATTCTTACTGTGTATTCCAGATAGAATCGAGCGATCCTGGGAGCTTTTATCCGTGTCACTGGTGCGTGTTGCAGATAATGCGTTCTGTCTGTCCGTCGCTGAGTTCAGAGAAGCGGAGGGCGGTTTGGTGATGAGGTCTGAGTTCAGGTGGTGCTCGTCTGTTCTGCCAGGGCCTCTGGGAGCCTGATGTTTCCTCCAGAGGTTTCACCGGCGGAGAAAATAAAGAGCTCCTTTGTATCTGATTGGAGGAGCGAAAGGCGATCCGTGTGTCTTTGAGGGTGCACATGTTTTCGCATTTACTGTAGCGTTCTGCTTATCTCACAATGAGGCTATTATGTCTGAGCTCCTCCTACTGATAGAAATGCAGGTGGACGGGCCGGCCAGCTGTCCGTCGCCCACTTACGTCTGCTTTTCTGACGTGTCTACGGAATCAAAGAGACGGCTTTGTGCGCCACTGATGATGAAGTTGCCGCTCCCTCTCTGCTCCGCTGTAATTCAAAGCAGTTGGCCTGCAGGGAGTGCAGGCCCGCGGCCTTGATTTCTAACAGCAGACCCATGCTCTTTCAGCAGTTTTATGGCGGGGTCGTAAAACAGTTTACACTCGGTCGCAATCTGAGGGTCATCATGGGTCTGCGGAGATAAGGCTCTTTGTTTGGTTTATAGCAGATGTTTCGGGGCCTCTGGTGGTGATGCCGATCTCACATCAAGATTACACTTCTCGTGTTTTCTCCCTCTCTCTTTTACAGCCGTGCAGGTTTGCCTTATGTCTTCAGAAGCTGAGATTGTTTGCTTCCCCGCGTACTCTGTGCAAAAGCATTCTTATGGGGTCCACAGTGGATACAGAAAGTCTGCACAGCCCTGTTAAAATACCAAATTTTTCTGACTGAAAAAGAAACACATCTGTTAGTGGGGAAATATAAAGAAATTTAAAAAGTATAATAAGCTGGCTGCATAAGAGTGCACACCCTAAAACTAACACTTTGTTGAAGCATCTTTTGCTTCAATTCCAGCATTCAATCTTTTTGGGTACACACCTGTCGTTAATTAAAGTGACTGTGATTAACCCCAAATAAAGTTCAGCTGCTCTAGTAGGATTTTCCTGACAGTTACTCAGTTTCATCCTACAGCAAAGAGCTGACAAAGCGTCAAAGGGTCTTGTTGCTCAAAGGTATCAGTCAGGAGGAGGGGACAAAAAATTCCCACAGCATCACATATACCATGGAATGCAGTGAAGACATCGGAGAAAATGTGGAACAGTGTTACTGAGAACTGGACGTCCCTCCAGCTGAGGTAAAAACTGGTCACGGAGGGTGCCCAGAGGCCTACGGCATCACCGAAGGAGCTGCAGGGATTTCTGGCAAGTACTGGTTGCGTAATATACTAACGGTCAAAAGTTTTAAAAGACCCCACTTTTCCACTTTTTTATTCAAATTCAAGCAGTTCAAGTCCAATGAATAGCTTGAAATGGCACAAAGGTAAGTGATGAACTGCCAGAGGTTAAAAAAAGTAAGGTTACCTAAATCTGAAAAATAATGTACATTTCAGAATTATATAAAAAGGCCTTTTTCAGGGAACAAGCAATAGATTAAGAACTTAAAG